>PVHX01017771.1:0-38946 GCA_004024805.1 Geosciurus inauris | reverse complement strand
AGATATACAGAGCTCTTTTCTCTAAAAGAACTAGTGAAAAACACAATAAGTGTGCAATTATGATAAAATCTGGTGATTGTGAACTACATAGAACTCCAGTAATGTGAAAGAAGGAAGAACAATCTATTTTAGAACATCAGGCAAGACCTACTTAAGTACAATTAATCTAACAATTAATCTAAAATGTGAAGACTAAATAAAATTTAGTCAGGTGAAGAGAGTCAGGCAAAGTGTTTCAGACAGAAGAAACAGTATGCAAAAACTTAGAAGTGAAAGAGAGCAGGTGACTTCTCTAAAGCACTTAAACAGGGTAGTTAGTTCAAGAGCATGAAGAATACCAAGAGATGTGGCTAAATCCTGACTGTGGTTGGACTTGTGAATTCTGCTTCTAGAGGGCAATGGATTCACTGAAAGAATACAATACAGATGTAACAAGAATACAATACACATGTTTTGGAGGGAGCATTCCAGTTCTAGGAAGCAAGGAGACCAGACAGGAGGTGTATGGAGTAATCCTGGAGCCTACATGACAAACAACAGTACCCAGAAATCATTGCAGTGGTATGATAGCAAATTGGATTAAAAAGATATTTAGTAGCAAAATCAATGGGTATGATAATTAATAGAGTTGGAGGAGTGTCAAAACCAATTCAGGTTTCTCAAATTACTGGCTGAGATGGGTAAGACTGGGAGAAACACAAATGGAGGTTGTGTGACTTGCATATGGTGAGTCCTCATCAAAATTCTTCTTGAAATTTGATTCACAATGTGATGTTGAGAGGAGATGAGACTTCTAAAAGGTAATTGAATTGGGAACACCATCATCAGAAGGAATTAATGCCTATGCACCCCAGAGAGTGGCTTAGGTCTTGTGGGACTGGATTAGTTACTGTGAGGGCAGTTTGTTATAAAGTAGGATAATATCTTATGTTTCAGCCTCTTTGTATATGCCCACTCCCCCTTCTTCTTCTCCACCATGTTGTGATACAGCATGAGGCCCTCAAAAAATACCAAGCAACTGCCAGCATCATCTTTTGCTTAGGAAAAATAAGGCACCATCTCTCTTCTTTATAAATCACTGAATCTCAGATACATTATTATTATAGGCAAACAAAACAAATTCAACAGACTGTCTTTATCTGTCTGGTCTGAAATAACAAAAGTACCACAGACTGGATGGCTTAAACAGAAGAAATTTATTTCTCATAGTTCTGGAGACTGGAAAGTCCAAGATAAAGGTGCCTACAGATTGTCTAGCAAAGACCCATTCCCTGGTTCAAAATGACACCTTTCACTGTATTTTCACATGATTGGAAGGAAAAAAACTATCTGTCTGGGGCTTCTTTAATAAGGGAACTAATTCCATTCATGAGGGATTCAACCAATCACTTTCCAAAGGCCCTGCCTCCAAATGCCATCAAACTGGACATTGGAGCCAGGCGCGGTGGCTCAAGCCTGTAATCCCAGCACTTAGGGAGGCTGAGACAGGAGAATCGCAAGTTCAAAGCCAGCCTCAGCAACAGCGAGGCACTAAGAAACTCAGTGAGACCCTGTCTCTACATAAAACACAAAATAGGGCTGGGGATGTGGCTCAGTGGTCGAGTGCCCCTGAGTTCAATCCCCAGTACCAAAAACAAACAAACAAACAAACAAACTGGACATTGGATTTCATGATACAAATTTTGGAATCATACACTCATTTGATAGCAGAAGAGAGCCATGGTGGATTCTGTTTGAAATATACTGAGTTTGAGACGTTAAAAAAACATACCAGTGATGTGGGTTTGCAAGGAGAGGGCATCAGAAGAGCATCAAAAAAGAAATAAAACTGTGGAAGAGAAGGATCTCTCTTTAATAAAGAGTCCTGTTGGAGGAAAAGGAGTTGAAGGAGAGAAGTATGAAAATGTCGGAACCTATTTGAGGGCCCAGAAAGCCATGCCAGTGTAGAGTACATATCCATTCAACTCCAAACATCACTAGTGAAAATATGAACCAGTCTGCCCTCAGTTTGAAAAAGGAGTGAAAATATGTTCCTAAGGAAATTATTGAAAAGAACTCCAGGAACCCAAAATGGATAGTAATGCCTGTCAAAAAGTTATCCTTTTTCTCCCCACAGTTTGATCAGATCAAACTCAGAACATTCTCCATAGGGCCAGATTCTTCATCTAACACCTAATCATGATTCTATCCCTTCTTGGAGAGACCTAGATTTCAGTACAATTGTTCTGCAATATGACTAGCTGCAAAAACAACTGAAGGTAATATCTTCCTGCATGCAATTTTAGGTCCCTTTCCTTCTTCCTGGGCCCAGTAACTTCTTGTTTTTCAACCAAAAAGGCAGTACCAACACTGTCAGGGTATATTCTCAAGTGTTACCTCTTTTACATTGTCACAGATATGCTGTGAGGCATCCAGTACAGCTATAATTAGTGCCCTCTGTAGAGGAGGAATATAAAGTTTAGGAACACAGCCCAGTTCAGACATCAAAGCAGGTCTTCCAATGATAGGACCAGACTTTCCCCACTGATGATAAAGACTAAAGGAGTATTTCACCCTGTACATCAGGAATAAATAATATTAATCACATGTTTTATGGAATTCCACTTCCTATAGGTAAAGTAGACATCACTAATGAATCATGGCATACTTCTCACTGATTCAAGTTGCAGCTTCCAAATCCTTATCAACAACTACTTTCGGTAGCTACTGTATGTGAATCTGAATTGCCATGTGATGAAATCTATTTCTGATGTTTATCTCAGGTACTTGTATTTTTAACTAAGTCTCTGAAAGACATAAGCTTTAGATGCATTAAGTCATGACTGTTTGTCTCCTAAGGAATTCTGAGATCTTAAGATGTCTCTTTACAAATCTGAGCTTAGTTTCCTCATGTTTCAGTCAGCTTTTGCATTGCTGTGACCAAAAGACCTGACAAGAATAACTTTAAACAATGGAAAGTTTATTCTGGTTCATGGTTTTAAAAGTTCAGTTCACAGCCAGCCAAATCCATTGCTCTGGGTCCAAAGTAAAGCAGAACATCATGATGGAAGGGCATAGCAAAGGAAAGCAGCTCGGGACATGGCAACCAGGAAGCAGAGGGAGAGAGAGCTCCATTCACCAGAAACAAAATATAAACCCCAAATACACACCCACAGTGACCTATTTCTTCCAGCCACACCATGCCTAGAGTTACCACCCATTTAATCTGTTCAAGTAGATCAATCCACTGATTAGTTTATGCCCTTGTTTATAATCTAATCATTCTGCCTCTGGCAGTTCTTGTGTTTTCTCTCACATGAGTTTTTGGGGGATACTTTATATTGAAACCATAATACCTCACTTAAAAAAATGGATGGTCTACAAAGTTTCTTTCAGTTCAACAGACAATAATTTTATGAAACTCCAGGCAAGGTGACAGGAAGGGTTCTTTTAAAGCAAGTGTGATTTTTATTTTGGTGGGAGTACCAGGGATTGAACTCAGGGGCATGCAACCACTGAGGCACATCCCTAGCCCTATTTTTTGTATTTTATTTAGAGACAGGATCTCACTGAGTTGCTTAGTGCCTCGCTTTTGCTAAGGCTGGCTTTGAACTCACAATTCTCCTGTCTCAGACTCCCAAAGTGCTGGGACTACAGGCATGCACCATCTTGCCTGGCTACAAGTGTGACTTTTTCATTGCTATGTAGGTCTCATCTCATAGACTTTCTCTTTCCTTACTTTCTTTTTTAACTCAGCCTTGCTAATAATCATCATTTATCCTTCAAAACTCAACCTGGCATAGAGAGTGCTGAGGAATATTAATGGATTCTTTAAAATGTGATACATGAAATCATCTCTAATACTTCTTTTAGTCTCTGCTTAGGTTATGATCAAACAGATTGCATACAGATTGAGTCAGAGTTGCTTAATATAAAAAAGCATAGACTTCTGTGTCAGAGAGAGATTTTACATTCTGATCCTCCAATCCTTGATGAGCAGTGGATGACCTAGTGAAGGTAGCATCCCTAAGCTCTGTATCTTCAAAATAGATGTAATATAACTAATCTGTGATGTGTTGTTGTGTGAATCAGAAATGATGTGTATAAGTACTGTCTGTTGCAGAACAGAAAAATGATCATGTTATACATTAGGGATTTCTAAAACCAATTCAAGATACCACATATTTGCTTATTTGTTCATCCACCTTGAGAATTCTAAATGCTGCTTGTTGGTTCCAGATACACTCCTTAGAGAACTTGTAAATATTTAACATCAGCAGATCTTACCCCACTCCTATAAACCCTTCTGTAGAAAGAAAATTTTGTGGTATGTAGAACCTTGACTATCATCTTTGGCACTAACCACAAACAAAGCACACGCCACACACACAAATAA
This sequence comes from Geosciurus inauris, assembly GCA_004024805.1. NCBI lineage: Eukaryota > Metazoa > Chordata > Mammalia > Rodentia > Sciuridae > Geosciurus > Geosciurus inauris. Next base: position 34,571 of record PVHX01017771.1, on the reverse strand, counting down.
AGGAGTGGAATGGAATGTTTCTTGGGATCACCATTGGATGTAAACAGAGCTCAAATAGCTGGTAGAGTAACACACTTTCTATTCTTGTTCTGTGTTCCAGAACCACCAGATAATTGCTTATGTTTTAATCCCCCATCTTGGTGCTAGAGGGAAGCTTTTTTTTCTGAGACTAAATAAAATGTAGGATATCAGACTGGATACAATATTTATCCACTGAAAGTATCACTGTACATTTAAAAAGCAAATATCACTAAGGAGAACACAGTACTTTCAGATCCTATAGAAGTGTGCTGAGCCTCAGTAAAGCAGAGTGATTAGAAAAATTGCCTTCTGACCCAAGTGTAAAAACAGTTAGGAAAGTCTATGAGCTAAAGAGCAGGGAGGGGCAGTCAAGGAGCTATGAGCAGCAACTCTTCATCCCAGCCATTCCTGTGTCTTGTTATGACACTCGGGAGAAATCACTGTTCCTGCGCATCTTTGATTTGTGTTGCTGTAAACTGTGGACAACTAATGAGAATTATCATAAGCCACCTAAAAGAGAATCATTATAGAGGCATTTCACCTCTTTTGTTAGGTTGATTCCCAAGTTTTTTTGGTATTTTTTTTTTTTTTAGGTTATTGTAAATAGGTTAGTTTTCCTAGTTTCTCTTTCAGAGGATTCATCACTGAAGTACAGAAATGTATTTGATTTATGTGTGTTGATTTTATATCCTGCTACTTTGCTGTATTCATTTATTAGTTCTAGAAGTTTTCTGGTGGAATTTTTGGATCCTCTAAGTATAGAATCATGTCATTGGCAAATAGTGATAGTTTGAGTTCTTCTTTTCCTATTCATATACCTTTAATTTTTTTCATCTGTCTAATTTCTGTGGCTAGAATTTCAAGGACTGTGTTGAATAGAAGTGGTAAAAGAGGGCATTCCTGTCTTGTTCCAGTTTGTAGAGGGAATGCTTTCAATTTTTCTCTATTTAGAATCCTATGGGCCTTGGGTTTAGCGTAAATAGCTTTTACAGTGTTGAGGAATGTGATCCCTAGTTTTTCTAGTGTTTTGAACATGAAGGGGTGCTCTATTTTGTCAAATGCTTTTTCTGCATCTATTGAGATGATCATATCTTTAAGTCTATTAATGTGATGGATTATGTTTATTGATTTCCATATGTTGAACCAACTTTGCATTACTGGAATTAACCCCACTTGATTATGGTGCACTATCTTTTTAATATGTTTTTGTATGTGATTTGCCAGAATTTCATTGAAAATTTTTGCATCAATGCTCATTAGGGATATTGGTCTGAAGTTTTCTTTCCTTGATGTATATTAGTCCGGTTTTGGTATCAGGGTGATACTAGCCTCATAGAAGGAGTTTGGAAGGGTTCTCTCCTTTTCTATTTCATGGAATAATTTGAGGATTATAGGTTTTAGTTCTTTTTTGAAGGTCTTGTAGAACTCGGCTAAGAATCCATCTGGTCCTGGCCTTTTCTTGGTTGGTAGGCTTTTGATGGTGTCTTCTATTTCATTGCTTGAAATTGATCTGTTTAAATTGTGTATGTCCTCCTGATTCAGTTTGGGTAGATCATATGACTCTAAAAATTTATCAATGTCTTCAAGATCTTCTATTTTATTTGAGTATAAATTTTCAAAATAGTTTCTAATTATCTTCTGTATTTCAATAGCAACCACTCTGGAAAGCAGCATGGAGATTCCTGAGAAAATTTGGAATGGAACTCCTATTTGACCCAGCTATCCCACTCCTCAGTCTATACCCAAAGGACTTAAAATCAGCATACTACAGTGACACAGCCACATCAATGTTTATAACAGCTCAATTCACAATAGCTAAATTGTGAAACCAACATAGATATCCTTCAATAGATGAATTGATAAAAAAAACTGTGGTATATATACACAATGTAATATTTCTCAACTTAAAGAAGAATGAAATTATGGCATTTTCAGGTAAATGGATGGAACTGGAGGCTATGATGCTAAACAAAGTAAGCCAATCCCAAAAAACAAACACCAAATGTTTTCTAATTAGTGGATGCTGATCCATAATGGTGGGGACAAAGGAAGAATGGAGGAACTTTGGATTGTGCAGAGGGGAGTGAGAGAAGGGGAAGGGGATGGAGGGGAGATGGTGGAATGAGATGGACATTATTACCATGTGTACATATATGACTGTATGAATGGTGTGCATCATGTACAACCAGAGAAATGGAAACTTGTGCTCCATTTGTGTACAAGAGTCAAAATGCATTCTGCTGTTATGTGTAACCAATTAGAACAAAATTTTTAAAAAGAGAGATAATCAAAGGGTTGGGAAGTTCAGTGAATGTGAGGTGATGGAAAAAAAACATAATGATGTATTTTTTAAATCAAGACTATCCCTGATTTGATGGCTGCTACTATTGGGCTTCCTGCCAAAATATATCTCATGACTATCAGCCTCCCTTAGTACTCCCAAATTCCAATCAGTTGGGAGTTTCTCTAAGAATTAAAATATGATGTCTCTCAAAATTCCACTTTTATCACCCAGATAGCCCACAGGAGGAGTAAGGTACAACAAAATGCTTTTTTAAAAAATTTATGTGTATGACAGAACAATGAGAGACAAAAGATTTGTTGCAATAGAGGTGACATGGGTGAAAGGGTGTTTCTGAATACTGAGACACGGGGCACAATGGCAGGCTCAGGGGTAACCTAGGAAGAGAGCAATCCAAGCAGGTGACAGGGAAAAGCTGCAGAAGAGTTCTTGATAGCTGGAGTACAGGGAGCATGGAAAGCTGAGAAAGTTCTCTTCAATGGGAGTGGAAGAGAGTTAAATACCTACTCCTTATACAGTGGCAGCAATTTGACCATGGTCAAGGAACCAGACTATAACACTAGATCAAACTTGTCCTTCACATGCCTGAAGCTTCCAAGAGAAGCCACATGTATGGTCATCAAGACCCTGACCTGACCCATCCTGGCACATGGCACCACTGGTAGAGGCAACCTAAAGGAGCCAGGAGACTTCACACATGTCCCCAGGAATGATCACTGAGGAATATCAGCTGACTCTTAAGAATAGATAGGAATAAGGCCAGTTTTGACCAACTTGGCCTTAAACACCTGGCAGGAAAGTATAGCCTGAGCACTGTCCTATATGGACATTTAAGAGAAAACACAATGTTTTGTTGTTGTTGTTGTTTGTTTGTTTGTTTGTTTTAATGTAACTCAAGATGTACACTGTGTCAGCCCTGCCAAAAGTAAGTAAAGCTAGAGGCTATAAAGAAAGGGTACTTATGAGAGTGCCTAATATTTAACTATCACAAAGGACTCTAGAAACACAAGCTTGTCCTGCATTTCAGAGATTGGTTGAAATACTTATTGTTTCATGTTGTTTACCAAAAAAGTAATGCCTTTGCTGTCCTGTTTATTGTTGTCCTAGCATAAACCTTGCCATATGTGTACACCTTGTCCAGTCACCTGCCAACTGCCACCATGGACCTTTGGACTGGTATGATGCTGAAAACCCTTAACTGCCCATGCCCCACTGGATAGAATATAAGGGCTTTGGGTCACTTCTCCCCAACTTCACCCTCTCTCAACAGGGAATAACTTGAAGATGCCATCATCCATTTTTCCATAAAAAAATGAAATAGAAAATAGAAATTGATAGTGGGGAAATGTAATGGTGGTCCCTTCACCTTCTGAATATAGCCTTTGTTGCTGTAATGTTTTTTCTTTTTTTAAATGTTTTTTTTCTTCTGCTCTCTTCCTCCCCCTAACAAGATTGGGAGACAGTGTTCTCTTTTCTTCCCCTAGTTAACTGCCCTTGAACACACCCACTACAGTGAAGAGATGCCTGCTGAGGATCTAGGAAGCAAGTATCTGCCAAATTAACAAATGAATTCTAAAGTGCCATCAGGGCGCCCTGGGACCCCCAACCAGAGCACACTTGGAATGTAATCTTTTAAAACCCCTCTGTCCCTGCTGATCTGGAGAGTCACAGCCTTTGGGACAGGAGTCCCCTGTGTTTCTCCTTTGCTAGCAAAGCAATAAACCTTCTTTTTCATTTTTCTCAAAAAAAAAAAATTGTTCTAGACATAATACCAGCACAACATGATTTGGATAAGGGTCTTCCGTTCTCTAAATTTTGGTTCTCTAATTTGTAAAATGAGAAGACTGGAGTGGTTGATCTCTAGGACCCACTATAAGTCTCTTGTGCTATTTCAGGTAAGACAAATGTACTGCAAGTGTGGGCATACTTCCTCCTCAAAGAGGCCTGGTAGACATCAGCAATCAATTATGATGCTTTTCTGCTGAGCTCAGATACAGTTTTGGCATCCTTTACAAGTAGAAAACCACTAATAATATTAGAGTTATCCAGGAGTCAAAATCCATTTTTCCATCACTGATGTATGTATTTAAATTCTTAAAATATCTCAAGGACTTGCAAATGGTGACTTTGGCTCCAAAATAAAAATTTGATTCTGCCCCAGTAAGAAAATTCCTGTAGAGATGATATGGCTAGAGTCAGCCACCAGAGGTAGAGAAAAGGCAGACAGAGTCAACTGGTACCAAAAGAGATTTGAAGAATCTTGAGCAGAGTTGTTCTCCCGTGTTCTTCACTTTTCCACACCCTTCATCTCATTCCAAGGTTTAATGTCTCCTTTGCAATGAAAGCACCTAAAAGAGGTCCAAAGAAGGAGGCAATGCTGGATGGATAAGAGTTGAAAGACCTGGATCACATTTGACAGTGGAACCTTGAGTAAGTAACATCTGAGCATTAGTCATCATGTTCTTAGAGTGGAGATTTCTTTGTAGGATTATTGCAAATGGTAAATTATATAAATTAAAAATTCTTTGAAAAAAATAAAAATAATTACACAAAATGTGATGCTAGGAGAAGCCCTGTATTAGCTCACACCTTTGGAGAACTTACTTAACAACCAATTATGATAAAAAGTGAGCAGCAGGACAGTCATCATAGTGCCAAGGAAAGGAAAGGACAGGGACAAGAGAGGTAGAGGTACAGGGACAGTGAAAATGTTTGGAATTCTAGGAAATCAATGAACTCTGAATGAATACTGCAGGAGGCTTAGAAGTTCTGTTCCTTCTGCTCTTGAGCAAGGTGTCGGTCAAGAAGCAGTTTGTCAATATTTCTCTCCAGGCATCTAAGACAGCTGCCTCTTCTATGGCAATGAATAGAGAATGTGAATGCATGTTCCTTTCAGTTTTAGAATTAAACCCTATAGCCCTACAGGTGTCTACAAAAAAGGTACAGTAAAATCCAAACTCAAAGTGGAGTCACTCTGGCTCAGGCCTGCATGTATCTGCTAACCTGCTTTTTGTGCTTCTGTGATTTAATGCTATGCTTGCTTCTCATGGATGGGGCCCCACCACAAGCTGCCAGACCCCCTGGCCAGTATCCTAAAGTTCCAGGAACTGAAAATGGGACATAGATGATGCTGTCATAGTTGAACTGTAAATAACTATAGGTTGAATATTTGCCAAATCCTGCTTTCCCAAGTCATGTAACTCTCCCACCCTATAATAACCTCTGAAACTCATTTTGGGGTCACTCTCTGAAGGAAAGGATTGCTGACCCCAATTGATTAGTCTGTGTACCTATTTCCTCAATAAACTTTGCTGCTTCTGCAGAGTTGTCTGGGCTTCTTGGGGAGAAATGTGGGTTGGATGCAACAGTACAAATAACCAAAATTTCTTCACTACTTCTCTTGTTATGTATTTTATATGACTGAGTAAGAGCAGTGGTTTGGAAACTTTTAGGGGAAACAAAGAACATCCTGATAAAGTGGGGAGAAAAGTTAGAGAGAAAGAGAGAGAGAGGAGTGAAATCAAGGCCACTGTCTGCTCTACTTGTATATAAACACATTGAGCAAACTGAGACATAGCAAACTTAAATAAATTCTCATGAATGCTTTATGGTTTCAAGACTATAATCGGAAAAAAATCAAAGGTTATTGAGTTTTGAATCAAATATGTTAATTGTCTTAAAAAATATTGATGGAAAAACACCCAGGTCACTTGATTCTCAATCTTGTTTTGGTTAAGTATTTTATTCCCCTTTTTACAATTCAGACTAAATAAGTTCAGAGTAGTAAAGTAGCTAGTTGAGGGTAGGTGACACATGCACACATTTTCCTACATCTTCTGCCACTACATCACAGGTTAAAAGATCAACAGATTGCAAAACTTCAGAGAAGTCAAAAGCTAGAGGTAGAAAATGAAGAAGACAAAGTTCTAACTGCCTATTGAACAGGATCACCAATATGTTTGTATTTTCTAAAAAACAGGAAATGTTGAAAGGAACACATACTCAATTTGCTTTAGAAAATCAGAGAGTATTTTAGAGCACCAGTGAACTATTTGTTCTTATTCTCTGTTTTCATTCTTGACAACACAATTTTTACACCAAGGATATCAATATAATTCTCAAACAATCCAATGGGATCCAACTATATGACAACATCACATTTGATTGTTTTTACTCTGCCACCTTGTGGATGGACCACAGTGAATTATTCTACTAGACACACTCAAGGTGATAATGATAGTTAGTGGCAGGTCCAAAACAGGCAGAAGGGAAGAATATCTGAACAAGAAGAATTTCACCTAAAACAGAACCTGCTAGAATATATGTTCTGAAATGTGGACAGAACAAAGGTAACTAAAGTAGGGTGAAGGGTGTCAGGATAATTTCCAGAAGGGGCTGAAACTGACCCATCTCTGTAATCTTTTCTGTGCCTACCAGAGTGCTTAGCCCATGCTAGACTCACAGAAATATGACTTTTTAAAAAAATTGACTCGAACCTGATCAACTAAATTAGGGATTACTTACTGATGGCTCTGCCATAGCTGTGAAGAAATGAAAACAGGGACTTCTGAAATGAAAGATGTAGTGTTCACATGAAAATTTTTAAAAAAATAATTATGACTTTCAGAAGCATAATAACCCTATAAAATTTTCCAGAAGAAATAAGAGTAAAAGTGAGAATCATTTGGAAAGACCCTCTATGATTATATGATTATATACAACGATGTTAACCTTTTTTTTTTTGCTGTAGTATAATTACACAGGTTTTACTTTTTATTTTTTTTCATAAAATAATAGAAATGGCTCTTTTTTTAAGTAGCTATTTTTTTAGAGGATAACATTTCATTTCTCTGGTTGTGAGTGATATAGAGTCACAACATACATGCAGTCATACATAAAGTTAGGGCTATGATGACCATCATACTCCACCACCTTTACTGTCCCCATGCCCCCTCTCCCCTTACACCCCTGTGAACAGAATTCCTCCATTGTTCCTGTGTCCTTCCCCCCAGCATGGATCAGCATCCAGTTATCAATGAGTACATTCGGCATTTGGTTTTCTGAGATTGGCTTACTTCACTTAGCATGATATTCTCCAACTCCATCCATTTACCTGCAAATGCCATAATTTTATTCTCTCTTATTGCTGAGTAATATTCCATTGTGTATATATACCACAGTTTCTTTATCCAGTCATCTATCGAAGGGCATCTTGGTTGGTTCTACACTTTAGCTATTGTGAATTGAACCGCTATAAACATTGAAGTGGCTGCAGCACTATAGTTTGCTGTTTTTAAGTCTCCTGGGTATAGACCTAGGAGTGGGATAGCAGGCTCAAATGGTGGCTCCATTCCAAGTTTTCTAAGGAATCTCCATACTGCTTTCCAGATTGGTTGTACCAATTTACAGTTCCATCAGAAATGTATGAGTGTGCCTTTTTCCCCACAACCTTGCCAACACTTACTGTTGTTTGTATTCTTGATAATTGCCATTCTGACTGGTGTGAGATGGAATCTTAGGGTAGTTTTGATTTGCATTTCTCTGATTGCTAGAGATGTTGAACATTTTTTCATATGTCTGTTGATGGATTGTATATCTTCTTCTGTGAAGTTTGTGTTCAGCTCTTTGGCCCATTTATTGATTGGGTTGTTACTTTTTTTGGTGAAAGTTTTTTGAGTTCTTTATATATCCTGGAGATTAGTGCTCTATCGGATGTGTGTGTGGCAAAGATTTGTTCCCAGAATGTCAGCTCTCTGTTCATTTCATTGATTGTTTCTTTTGCTGAGAAGAAGCTTTGTAGTTTGAATCCATCCCATTTGTTGATTCTTGATTTTACTTCTTGTGCTATAGGAGTCTTGTTAAGGAAGTATGGTCCTAATCCGACATCATGAAGATTTGGGCTATTTTTTCTTCTATTAGGTGTTGGGTCTCTGGTCTGATTCCCAGGTCCTTGATCCACTTTGAGTTGAATTTTGTGCATGGTGAGAGATAAAGGTTTAGTTTCATTTTGCTGCATATGGATTTCCAGTTTTCCCAGCACCGTTTGTTGAAGAGGCTATCTTTTCTCCAGTGTATGTGTTTGGCTCTTTTATCTAGTACAAGGTAACTGTAACCTTTTTAGAACTCAGGTTTACATTTAGATTAGAAAGATCACGATTATGTCTCTCCCAGATTAAGTCACAATTCTATCCAATTCCAAACAGTGTGTGTATGTGTTCACACATGCATGTGTCCATGTAAGTGTGTAAATGGATGTTTTAAAAAACTGACAGCAGAATGTCCCCAGACTTCTATATTTTAGAATCTTGGAAAACAGTTTGAGTATATTTTGAGAAATACCATGCTAATAACCCTGAACTCTTCTGCAGATAGAATTCAGAAAATTTTAAACATGAGATAATTTCAACTCCATGGAGAGAACTACACTATATCATGGATGTGAATTAGATATCACTTCTCAGAGTTTCCATAAGAAAAGTATTCAGTACACTATTTCAGCACCATAACCTCTTAATCATCAATTCAGTTTCCAAATAATAGCTCCTGTTGGTTTATATCTGTTACAAATAGGAACAAGTCACCACCCTTTACTTCCAGGAAAGCCCCTATTGAAGTATGGACTTGGTCAGTGATAACACAATCTGCTAATTGTCAAAATAAAATCAGTTTTATAAAATGTGCTTGAGTGACACAGAAAAAAAGGGTCATTCCACTCATTCAAGTGCCATGTGTTTTAGTCAGCTTTTTCACGCTATGACTAAAAGACCTGACAAGAATAATTGCAGAGGAGGAAAAGTTTATTTGAGGGCTCATGGTTTAGTGGTCTCAGTCCTTGGAAAGCTACCCTCGAGGCTCCTGGTGAGACTAAACATTATAGTGGAAGACTATGACAGAGGGAAGCAGCTCACATAATGATCAGGAAGGGGGGAGAAGGGAGGAGGGAGAAGGGAGGAAGGGAGCGAGGCAGGGAGGGAAAGAGAGGAAGAGGCAAGGAGGGAGAGGGGCAGGGAGAGGGATCTCCATTTGACTGATACAAATATATACCCGAAAGCCACACCCCCAATGCTTTGCCTTATCTAGCCACACCTCACCTGCCTTCATTTACCACTCAATTATCCCCAGCAGGTGATTAATTCACTGATTGGGTTAAGGCTCTTGTAACCCAATCATTTCTTCTCTAAACCTTTTTGCATTGTCTCGCACATGAAATCTTGGAGGACACCACATCCAAACCATAACACCGAGTATGGACACAAAGAGGCAGAGCACTGTAACAGTGAAGATCTGAGCATTTAGAGCCATACCTGAGCTGGATCTGAAGCCTGGCTGTCACTTACTGAATGTGTGGCCAAGAGTAATCAACTACTCTCTGTCTCTGTTGCCTAATATTTTAAAACGAAAAAAAATACCCGCTCACTTGATTTCCATATGGACTGAATGAGATAATTATGTTTATTAGCTAGGATTGGTCTTAATAATTGGCAAGTAGTTTGGTTAAGTGTAAAATATAACTTTCAGGACACCATGAGATTAGAACATAGACCCCACTGATGTTTTTTCTAATATTATTAATGATGTTCTCATATAACCTCCCTGAATTCTCTGTGCTGAATATTTATTTTAGTCAGGTTTTTCACTGCTGTGACCAAAAGACCTGACAAGAACAATTTTAAAGGAAGAAAAGTTTATTTGAGGGCTCACAGTTTCAGAGGGCTCAGTTCACAGATGGCCAACTCCATTCCTCAGGGAAAGCAGCTGAGAACATGGCACAAGGAAATAGAGAGCTCTGCTCATTAAGGACAAAATATAAACCCCCAAGACACACCCCCAGGGACCTGCCTCTTCCAGTCACACCCTACCTGCTTACAGTTATCAACAAGTAAGTCCCTATCAGGGGATTAACATGTTGATTAGGTTAAAATTTGCATAGCCCAATCATTTCACCTCTAACCCTTCTTGCATTGTTTCACACATGACTTTTAGGAGATACCTAATATCTAAACCATAACAATATTCCAGCCTCATCTGTTGGAAAGCATTTCTCTACAAAGACAGATGCCACATACAAGTACCAGACTCAAAATCAACCCCCTCAGCTCACAATCATTTACAACTTTATTTGCATCTTTTAGGGGAAGTAAGCATGGTTTGTCTCATAGCTACATGTGTGCCTAAAACACCAAAAAAAGAAAAAGACTAAACACCAGGAAACGACAATGTAGTAAGTATTGGTTTGAACATCAAGCTTAAGGAATGAACAACTATAAAAGGGGCTCAATTTGGGGTAATATATCTAAGGTACTATTCTGTGGTACTTTATGTGGAAGAACCATGAAATCGGCTTACTACCTGAATTATGATAGTATATGAAAACACACAAACGCACAGAAAAGGTTTTCAAATCTCTTGAGATTCAAATCAAAATAAATATCAGAGGAAGATAGTCCTTGCTGTGGCATCAGGCTGCTCAAACTTGGAGCAACCTTGACCCATAAATGTTAGTTTCCTAAAATATATCTAAAAACCTTAATGAGCACCCAAAAGCTTGCCTTGGGAGTGATAAAAGCTCAGCTTTGTAATTGCTCTAGACTTTAAAATCCTAATATCTAAAACTAATGAAGGCAGTTGAATTCAGAGACTAGGATAAAAGTCAAGCCTCAGACCTGGGAAAATTCTGTATTTAGTTCATTTGAAGTACAGATTGCAGGACTATAAACCTCATGTGCTGTCTCTTACTCTTTTTCTAGAATATATTTCAACAGATCATTTAATAATAAGATGTTGCATGACCTGGAACAGTAACCCTTTTGTGGATTAGGACTAATTGGGTTTTCAGTTACATTTGGTTATGAAGCTGATGGCCTCCCTATCAGTAAGGAGTATTTTTAACCACAAACAGAGAAAATGCATTGGCAAATATGAAAGAGAATTTTTACTCAGGTAGACTTCAGAATGTTTAACGTTTAAAAAGTTTTTGTTTGTTTTGTTTTTGCATGAGAATCTCTTATGTTAACTTCAGAAACTGACCCATGGAAGGAACAGGAAAGGGAAGGCTGTCCCTAATTAAACTACTTCAGTCTAACCAGCAATTTGGCTTTTTCTCTTCTCTAGATTCTTTATATTTTTAAACTGACACTTAAAAATTGTATGTTTTTATGGAGTACCATGTGATGTTTCAATATATGCTTATATTTTATGATGTTCAGATCAGGGTAAATGTATCTATCTTCTCAAACACCTATCTTTTTTTGTAGTGAAAACATTTAAACTCCTTTCTCCTAGCTTTTTAAAATACACAGTACATTATCATTATTTATGGTCACCCTGCTGTACAACAGAATATCAGAACTTATTTCTCCTATCTAACTATAACTTAGTATCCTTAGATCAACCTGTCCCCATCCTTTCCTCTTAATTCTCCTCAGTCTCTGATAACCACTCTTCTACTTTTCAACCCTGAGGAGATCAACTGTTTTGGTTCCATGTATGAGTAAGATAATATGGTATTGGCTGTGGGGGGGGTTATTTCACCCAACATAATGACCTCCAGTTCTATCCATGTTATTGCATGTGACAGGATCTCATCCTTCTGGCTGAATAGTGTTCAGTTGTGTGTATATACCACCTTTTATGCATTCATCAGTTGAGGGACTCTTAGGTTGTTTCTGTTCTTGGCTATTGTGAATAGTGTTGCAATGAACAAGGGAGTTTGAATGTCTCTTGAACATACTGATATCATTTCTTTGGGTATAGATAATGTGGGGAAAATAGCTGCATGTTAGTTTTGGGATATATATTTTTCAGTAGGGAGGGAATAGTTAATAATGGGTGAGAGAGAAATAATTCCTATTTTTGTTCCCAACAATTGAGGAGAAAGGAAAGCTTGTTCAGGAGAAACCTCAATGTGATTTGGGGTAGTCGGGGCCAGGAGTCCCCATGCTTCTCAGTAGCACAAAGGTGAGCATGCATTTTCCTGCGCATTGCGGGGTTGCCAGCACCCTGCCAGAATAGATTCCTGTTCAGGAAGTATGAGCCACCAGAAAAACAGAAAGTCTGAAATAATTAGTAAGAAATAGAGATAGAGACAGAAATTAGATAAGTGGAGCATCTGATAGGTCAGTCCTGATAGGAGTGGGAACTGAACAACTAAAAAATGGCTCTGGTTCTTTATTTAAGGGGGAATACGTCAAAGGCAGGGATAAGGTTTCAGAGGGAAGAGTCTTTGGTGGGGTAGGAATCTTGCAGCAAACAAGTTGATTGGCATTTTGGCAAGCCACACTCATCTCGGAAAGGCTGTGTGGCTCCAGCGGGTCCTTCCATCTCTGATGCTATGCTGAACTTTTGATGGAGCTAGGTAGGAAGCCACAGGTACAAGCATTCTCAAACCAGCAAGGTTGCCGCAGGGATTTCCTAATTCCAGGATTTCCTGCCTAATGGCTTTCCCATCGCTTTGGTTCACACACAGCTCACAGATGACTCCTAGCACTTGCCACTACAGGAAGAACTATCCACTACCTGTGAATCCTAGGTAATTCAGGAAATTTGAGAAAAAAATTACTGAGCTAGTCCAGTACTGTCTGGTTGCAAAAAAGCAGAGATCTGATGCCTCAGTACCCCAGACCTCACACCAAATTGTACCAGCTCTATCTTCCTTCTGTGGGAATTGTGGCTGTCCTTAGCTGAAACTCAATAAACAGGATTTTCACAGCATTTGCTATTTTAACCCTCACAGTACCAATGAGAGAGGTGTTCCTATTATTTCTACTTTAGAAATGATGGCACTGAGGTTCCCTATAGGTAAATAAATTGCTCAGGAGTTTTGAACTGAGATCTGACTAACAGTGGAGCCTAAGCACTTCCTCTATAGTTCACCTGCTTCACCATCCATCTCATTCCATGTGTGTCTTACTAGACAGCAATTGCAGAAGGGGAGCTGAATCTGAGATGCCCTTCTCTTCCTCTGAAGGAAAATAATTTAAGATTTCCTTGAATGGAGAAATTGCTGAAATGGATTGACATGTTTATATGCAACTGGGACATAATTTTACCCTGTAATTAATTAGCCTGTGAACACTGATAAATGTACATTTTATGACACCTTCAAAAATGCTATTTGTATGCCTAACAGTTACTCAACATTATCACAGAAGCTTGAGAGTCCAATATTTAATTAATATGAGGACTACCACTGATCCTCAAGAGCTACACAACATTTTCAAAGGAAGACACACAGAGCCTAGGTTTGCAGCTCATGTTAGAAATCCAACCTTGGCCTGGGTATTTGGGAACTTAGGGCAAGTCACATACCCCCAGAGAATTGAGGAGCCAGCTCCTCAGTTCCTTCCTAAGAATAGCATCAGTGTTTCTCCTTAGCTCTTTAATAAGTTAAAGAACAAGAGCAATCAGTTAAGATACCTGTATGTGCCATGTGCTGATCTAGATGCAAATTCTGCCCCTTCCTGGTGTAACTTCAGTCAGGAGACATAATCTCTCGGATTTCAGCTTCTACTTCTGCGGTATAAGGATCACAGGATTTGACCTGAAAGTTTCTCAGTAATGCAGAGCTGGGCTCTCTTCTTAAAGTTCACCTTTGTCAGCCGAGGGTAGCCACACACACACACACACACTCCTTGCTAGTTGCCTTAGATGGGCTGAATCTTGGACACAGAGATGTGAATGGCCTCAGGTAAGTTTATTTCTGCTCTCAACCCTCATTTCCTTGCAATACTAGAATGATAATAGAACCCCCTTCAGAGGCTTTTGTTGAGAATTAAATGATAGGAATGGTGTGAAGGTCCTGGTTGTCATAAAGTGCTTTGAACCTTCAAGTTAAAGGTGTGTAAAATATGAGTCACCTTCAAATCCTTCCTTTCTACTTTCATGGAACCTCTCATTTCCTCTTTGGGGTCAAAGGAATCCGATAATCCAATTTACATCTAAACTGGGAATTTTCAGAGCCCTGTTCATAGAGGATTGCTTATTAAGCATTTAGTTATAACTTCTTCATTTCTCAAATGGACTAACAAAGTTCTCTTCATATTTCTCATTTAATGAAATGCAAACTCTGATATGACATGAAAATAGTTCTTGTTAGAAACACAAAATAATCAGAATTCAAACACTTTCTCAGTATTACTACCTCTCCTTACAGCAAACTTTGGATGTTGAGAAGGTTATTCTCTGATATTTGCTTTTTTATGCTTCACTGTGATGATGTTGAATCTTGCCATTATAATGTCTGTCTTATACAGTAGCTTACAAAGATATTTACTGGTTCTGTATCCTGTAATTTTCAGAAAGGGGAAAATATTGTAATCCCCATTTTACCATGGTATAAATTGAAATTCAGAGAAATTTGTCAATATGTTTAAAATCACACAACAAGAATAAAACACACACACACACATCCACCTTATTGTGAATCAAAGATTCAAACCCTTGACATTGAAGTCTGTTGCTAGTTATTTTTGTACTATACCTGTTGTGTTAGCTTTTCATCACTGTGACCAAAATACCCAAAAAGAAAAACAAAGAAGAGGAAAAGCTTATTTTAGGCACACAGTTTCAGAAGTTTAGTCTATGGTAGGCTGACTACATTGCTCTGAGCCCAAGGTAAGAAAGAACATCAGTGCAGAAAGGCATGACAGAGGAAAGCTGCTCGCCTCAGGATAGCCAGGAAGCAGAAAGTAAGAGCACGAGGAGCCAGGGACAAGATATACAAACCCAAGAGCATGCCCCAGTGACCCGCTTCCTCCAAATGTGCCCATTAACATATAGTTACCACCCAGTCATCCATTCAAATTATTAATCCATCAAATAGATTAACTCACTGAGTAGGTTACAGTTCTCATATTCTAATAATTTCACCTGTAAACATTCCTGCATTGTCTTACACTTGAGCTTTTGGGGAACATCTCAGATCCAAATCCTATACCTGATCACTAACTTCTGAAGATCATTGATGTTCCCACCACCTCATTCTACCATGTCTAGGGCATGTCTTATCTGGCAGCTTTTCTTTAAAATTATTCATTCATAAAATAATTTTTTTCCTCTCTTGTTCGTGACTATATTAGGATTGGGAATGTAATGATAACCAAAAGCAGATATAGTTTCAAAAATAATGTAAAATTAGAACTTTAATTAGTGTCTTAAGTATATGATGCTGCTCACATTTGATTGGGGCATTTCATATAGTGTGAGGGTAAGAATCAGGAAAGATTTCCTGAGGAAGAGACAACTCAACTAAAATTTGAAAGCTAAGTGGCAATCAACCATATAAAAGTAGAGGAGTATTTCAGGGGAAGGAAATGGCATGCAGAAAGGATGATGGAAGGGAAGCATGTCACAAAGAACTGAGAGAAGACCAAGGAAGCCAAAACAGAAACCAAGGTGTGTGTATGGAGGTGGGAAAAGTGTGAGATAAGACAACCCACAATATGGATGCATTTTTAAAAGACTATTTTAAGAGCAGATTTAGGTATACAGCATATTTGAGTAGAAGGTAGAGAAATATCCAATATATGCTGTGCCCCCACACCTGTACAATCTCCCTCATTATCAACATTTCCCACCAGAGTGGTACATTTGGAACAATTGATGAATCCAGACTGACACATCAGTATCACCCAAAGTCCATAGTTTACATTAGGATTCACTCTTAGTGTTGTAACCATGTGGATTTTCATCACTATATTATAAAAATTATTTCTTTTCCTTCTTACTTTAACCTGTATTAATAGAGTACCTATAATAGACCAGGCACTGGGAAGCCAGTGATGAGAGATGATAGCCCCAGCACTTGGAAAATTAGAGTCATGTGCAGAACCCATGAAACAGGTAATTAAGATTCAATTCTATGATAGAAGAAGTGTAAGATGCTAGAAGCACTTGGAGGAGGTACACCAAACCCAGACTGGGAGGTTAGAAAAGTGTCAACTGGGATCTCAAGATAATGACTGTTACCCAGTGAAGAGATGGTGAAGTGTCTTACAAGCCAGGTCAATAGATGAGAAGATCCACAGGTGAAAGGGAGGATTACTAAAACTTAAAGTAGAAGAAAAGGGGCTTAGAGCTTGGAGATTTAGGTTGAGACCAACACAGGTCTAATAAGTCATGTTAGAGAAAGAGCAATTTATCCTAAGTCTCTGAGTATACAATTGAAAATGGATTGAATTGGGTACCTCAGAAGGTAGAAACAATATAAAAAAGTTATTACTACATTCGAGATAAGAAGTGATGGTGATCTAAACTGAAGTAGCCACAGCAGGGATAGAAAGAGGCAGATGGATTCATGTTATGTCTAGAAGGTAGAATAAATGGGCTGTGTTTTTAAGTAAACTGCCTTTGTCTATGAACAGTTTCTGCCATGCCTATAGCTCCTTCTAATTGACACAACTTTGCCCATGGCCTCTGCTAAAGAGAGAGCCTAATTTGCACTACAAGGTGTCATCACTCACAGGTCCAGATGACTGAAGAAGTTTATTTGTGTATTTGCCTCAAAGCTGGATTATATCCAGGATAGCATTATCCTATTCATGTTGTCTTCCATGTGGATTAACCAAGAATTAAGGGGAGAATAAGGTAAATAGTCAAATACAATCTAAAAGTATGAGGAAGCCAGCCACAAGGTGAGTAGCATGAAGTGTAAAGCCTTAAATGAAGAGCCATACATCCCAACAAGCTGCAAAGGTCACTGAAGCCACACCTAGAACCATGCTTTGGCTACTGCTGTCCTCTTTCTGAGGCCCCATGACTGTATCTTCCTACAACAAATCCCCACTGCTTGAGAAAATTTGAGTTAGTCTCAATTTCCTTGAAACCAGGTTATTCTAATTAGAACAATCAATCATACATCTTTTAAGAAAGGTCATACATCAGACATCCTCAAAAGTACTGAGAATAGAATTTTTATTTAAAAAGCCATTCCCAGGGAGAGCTCTGTTCAACTGGTAGTTTTTGTCAAGAGCATACAAGAAGATGTGATGGCAGTGACAGGTGGTTCTATATTTTCTGTGAAAAAAAATGAGCAATAAGAAAAAGGACTTCAAAGATAGAAGAATTTGAATATGATTTTCTCTAAAAGTAATGTATATTTTATGCTAGAAAAATTACATAATGAGTCTTTGCCAGATGAAATAGATAAAAAGTCATTTTAGAGAAACATTACAATTTTTTTTTTTAAACTGGAACTCCACATACAAGTTCCCCTCCAGGGTGCCACATACTATAATGGTTGCATTTATGGTGATCAAGGATCAGCATATCAGCTCTGGTGGCTGCATCCTGCAAGTCTTTATTTCACATTTGTGAGAGGGGTCCTCATGACAAATACAAGATTAACATTTACAGTCAGAACACGTCATTGTCATTGAAGGCTTAGCTCCATGCATGCATTCAAGTTTCTATTAGAGAGTCTTTAAAGTAGGAGTATTTTTCATGATTACTGTATTTTTAATTTAAAAAGAGTTTCCATGTGGAAAAACATCAAATAAACTGGACATCACTATAAACTTAATATTTGTGATAAGGAAAGTTTTCTTACAGAATAAAGAAAACTGGTGAAATTCACAAGAGCAGTTAAGAATGCTGACTTTGGGATCAGATAGATCTAACTTTGAGAGATCACTTATTAGATCACTGATCCCATAATATTGGACTAGTTATTTAAATACTCTAGGCCTCAGTTTCACCAGCAATAGGCTAAAATGGTAACTTACCTCTTAAGCCATTATGATTTTATATTAAATTACAAAAGATCATGAATATAAAGCACTAAACCTTATAATCCATGCTATCATATACTCTTAAGTGTTCCTTAATACTATAGTAGATGCACCAAGTGGCATTTCAAATATTATTTATAAGCAAAGTGTCATTCCAGATCCAGTAACATCTTGGATTGCCCATCCCAAGAAGCAACTCAGAGTGGGCAACCTTGAGGATGAATCTACTGTTCATGCCAACTAGCATTATGCGTCATTCATGTGGCATATCAGTTTCCTCTTTGCTAACTTCTTATATAATTAGCAAAAGGAAATTAAATGTAGCTTTTCCATCTATAGATATGCAGTTGTCATTTAGGGAACATAGAGAACTGGTGGGCCATAATGAAAAAATATATTCCCTTAATATCAGTGTTCAATTTATTGTTCAGTCTTCTAATCTAGTTTAGAGGCAGAAATATGACAGGAAGAAAATATTCTATTTAAAATGAACACCTACATCCTTAGAGATTGTAATTTTGAATCCTATTTGGAATATCATTTTAATTTATCTAGCCATTCAACAAATAGTTTTTGAATCTGGATTGAACATTGGCCATTTATTGTGAGCAAGATACATATGGTCCCTGCCTTCAAGGGCTAATAGCCCATTGAGTACCTAGGTAATATAACCAGCAATTACAATACTATGTGTTAAAAGCTATGATAGGAAACGTATGCTTTATGAGTATATAGGAAGGAAATGTACCCAGACTCAGAAGGAATCAATCCTATCATGTAAAAACACTCTTCTCTTCTGCCCTATTAGATAGTGGCCAGATTCCCTTGACAGAATCTGGCTTATTTGTCTTTGCATTCTCCATAATACCTGGAATGTGACTTGCCACAGGCAGTTGCCTGGAGTATATCCAGCTGATTGGCTTTGCTCATTTAACATCTATCCCAGCCGGGCGCAATGGCACATGCCTGTAATCCCAGTACTTTGGGAGGCTGAGACAGGAGAATTGCGAGTTCAAAGCCAGCCTCAGCAATGTCGAGGCACTAAGCAATTCAGTGAGACCGTGTCTCTACATAAAACACAAAATAGGGCTGGGGATGTGGCTCAGTGGTCGAGTGCCCCTGAGTTCAATCTCCAGTACCAAAAAAAAAACAAAAACAAAAAAACCCATCTATCCCAACGTCTTTATACTATCCTTCAAGGCTAGAAAACAAAACACGCTATTTCTCAGGCTTCCTTGCATATCTGGTTATGGATGTGATTTGGATTATGCCAGTTAGACAGGATCACACAAATTTTGTTTTGGAAATAAGTTAAGTAGAAACAAAAGTGGTACATGAACACATCCATTATTGATGAAGCAGGCAAGGCGCATTGGACTGGAGCCAACCCCTTTAACACTGATTCTGTGGATTATAGTCAAGGTGGTATGAACCTGAAGCCAGAAGTTTGAGTAGTTGTTTCCTCATTCCCTGGCTTTCCAACTGTGACAAGGATGGCTCTCGTGATGGGACAGTTCTGTAAGTGTTACCCTTATTCTACTGTCATTCCCAGAGGCCCAGCCTAAGTGCTTCTCCAGCACTTAGAACAATGCTATAGCAAACTAATTCTCTGTAATAAGTCCTTTTCTGCTTAAACCAGCTGGAACTGTCTCTGCTATCTGCAATCTATTATTGCAGCCTTTTAAGTAAAACTGAATTTTTCAGAAATAGATACTAGGCTCCATAGTAAGTACATAAAGCACTATGACATAATGTCACTGATTAAGTGTGAAAATAGAAAGAATGGGCACAGAATGGCCATACTTAATCAACTACATAAATTATTCTATTTAAAGATCTGTAAATGTGTTGTTTGTCAATAATTTGGAGTCATCCAAGGCCATTCAATGTGGCTCTGATACATGCTTAGAACTGGCATGAAACAAAGTAGATGATTCAGTCCATCATATTTGAGCATTTGTTGTGGTCATCAGAGGTCTAGAAAGAAGAAAGTCAATGAGCAGAAACAGTTCAGTGTGTCTTTGCATCCTAGGGGAGGTGAAGACCTGACCAGCAGATGTGACTATTAGCTTTCCTTGGGTGGATTGATTCCAGGGGTTATAGAACAATGACACTCACCTGGAAGATGCTCTACTTAAATGCCTTGGGTCTGTTTCTAGATTCATCATAGATTTTTAAAATATTTACCTACCGGCCAATGACACAGTGAGTGTTTTACACACATAAATTCACTCCACTCTTTTAAATCCATCTCATGGATGAAAATGCTAAGGCTCATAAAGAGTAAGTGATATTTCCCAGGTTCCATAGCCAGTTAGTCAGCAGAGTCAGGATTCTCTGGCTCTTTAATGTTACATGCAGATTCTTGAGTGGCAGCTTACATTATACTGCCTCACACAAAGAATTTCCTTCCAGAGAGAGAATATATTGGCCAAATGACTTTCAATATTTAGATCCTCTTGCCAAACATAGTTCTCTGAAAAATAAATGGTGTTTTCTAGTTGTAAAATGGTCCCTTGTGAATTGGGACAGCATAATATATCATATTCACTGCCCCAGACCTGATCCATTAATTATATAAATTTTAGGGATGACAAAGTTAAGAACAGGCTCAGAAATATGTATAACCCACAAAAATGTTGCCATCGTGGGGAGTAGGGGGCTGAATAGCAACAGACCCCTCCCTCCCTCTCTCCCTCCCTTCCTTCCTTCCTTTCTTCCTTCCTTCTTTCCTTCCTTCCTTTCTTCCTTTCTTCTATATCCCTTCTAAGTCCACAGCCTCCATCTCTCTTCCTCTTCCCTTTGTTCTCAGGAAGCTGTTGTGGTTTATACATGAAGCCCTTGGGTGTTCCCATACCAGCATGACACAGATTTCTGAGCTATTTTGGTGAGAGGCTTGCCCCCATGTTGTTCAAACAGGAAAGATTTTTCAAAGGTTTTATAATCCCACAGCTCAGCCCTCTCTTGACTGGACTCTCTTAAATACAGGCTCTGTCAACAGTAGGGAGTCTTAACAGCTGCTTTTGTGATGTAATTTAAGGGTCAATGAGAAGGCATCTCTGACCCTCATAAAATTTTGTCTCTTTCTGTGCGATGGTATCTAAAAACTCAGAGATTTAGCCATTTAAACTGTGACTTCCCACATATACCACAATTCAAATAACCCTAGGAAACTAGTAGATAAGTTTTATCAGTCATTAATATCCAACTGAGCCTGAGTTTATCAGATCCTCTGCATAAAGGACGTTTTTAATAAGTAATGCCAGAGAGGGAAGCCTCAAAGCATAAGGTTGTATTTAAGATTCAGAACTATGGGCCATCTCTGTTTCTCTGCAGCCCAATTCTGTTGGGGGATGAGGTCAAATGCATGATTCACACTCTGCTGTCTCTTTTCTATTTCACTGGATTCTCTGCAATCTTGCTCCTGCTGCCACCCTTAGTGTGGTCACTGAACTATAAGCTTCCTCAGGTAGAAGAAATATTGCTCACCTGTGTTCCCAGCATCTAGAACTGGTACTGCTACAGAGACAGTGCTAAATGAGTATTTGTCAAAGAAAAATTTTGTGGAAAAAATAATCAGCATTATTTCATTCATTCTTATTCATTCACCATGTTTGGAACATTTGTTCATCATTTCCTTTTTATTTTTATTTTTTTGAAACACTTTTCCTTGGCTGTCTGTATTCCACACTTTGGGTAGAGATGAATGGAAGGAAGAAATACACTGAGAGTGGACTCTGGTATCAAATGGATAAGGTCTAAGTCTAAGATCTTCTGCTTTGGAATTTTGGTACCCAGGTAGGTACTTAATTCTCCAATCATAGTTTTTTCATGAAAAATGTGAAGAATCTGCCTTACCAATGCTAATATCACACAATGCCACATACATAGAAAGCTACCAATAAACAATAAACATTAATGAGTACATTAAACCCATTTGGTTCGCTATTTCTTATGCTCATCCTCATTCACATGTCATCTAAGTACTAAGGAAAAAATAAAATATCCTTCAGAGTTTCATCCTTCTAATGAATTCTCATCCACTCTATAATCTCTATTACTCATTATATCTTCATAATATACCCCTTAATTCTTAACTCTCATTTCTGAATCATAAATTCCTGGGTTGCAGATATTACCAGGTGTTCCCCTACTTATTTACTCTACCTCTTGAGTATTCAGTGAGACCTCACTTCCTAACCTTTCTTATAATTTTGCATGGCTGTATGAGTGAACTCTATGAATGGAATATTATGTAAATGGAATTATTTACCTCTAATGCTGGTCCAGCAGACATCATCCATGTGGTTCTCCATACTTTCCCTCCTCTTCCAGTTGATGCAGATGATCTAGGAGACCAGGAGTCCTTAGGGAATAGCAAGGTCATAAGATTAAATAAACCAGGTTTGGGCCATCATCCCAAGAAACAGTCCTGAACTCCATAGTCTCTAATATGAAATTGTAAAAGATCAAAATTCCTAAAGTCTAAAGTCTCAAATTCCCAGAAATCTAATGCTGGAAAAATATATTTTTTAAAATTCTTTAAAAGACATTTATTTACATTTCTGCGAGGTTTTATTTGAGAAATATGAAAATATAACAATACTTCATAGGCCACTTTACACAATAAAATATTCAATAAGAACACATAATTTTTATAAGCATAAACACTCATATATTAACAATATTTTCATGGATAAAACTGCTATGAGCAGAAAAAAAGTAAGCAGACAAGCAATAAAAGAAACAAACAAAAAGGCAAAATGTATAAATGAATATTACTATGGTTGGTAATTATGTACACAAAACTTTTTATGTCTTTTAATGGGATTGATGAAAAACTGCAGAAGGTGACTATGGAATATCCAATTGCCCAGAAGGCTGAGATCTTGAGAAATTCTTTCACAAATCTTGATGTAAAAAAATGACAGCTTTTCTTTTGCTGATGAAGTTTCAATACTTTTATGCACTGACACAACACTTCTACACAAAGATAGTGCTGTGCTAATGATCTTCTGTGGAAACAAATATACCCTAAAAAATGTATCAAATGAATTGGAACTCTCTAAAAGTTTTATGCAGTCTGTACCTTCAAATGATGTGAAGGACTGAAAATGATGTGAAGATGAAACATATAGCACGGTGAATGGAATAAACAATGCTGACAATTATAAATAATGAGGAAAATTATTTTAAATTATTTAAAAAGACAACAAAAGAAAATTTAAAAATCTAAAAAGAAAACTCAACATATGATATGTGTATTACAGAGATAGGTTGTGGGCAATTGCATGGA
The DNA here is from genome assembly GCA_004024805.1 of Geosciurus inauris. Classification (NCBI taxonomy): domain Eukaryota; kingdom Metazoa; phylum Chordata; class Mammalia; order Rodentia; family Sciuridae; genus Geosciurus; species Geosciurus inauris. Next base: position 11,227 of record PVHX01017771.1, on the reverse strand, counting down.
AGTAACCATACAATTGCCCAAAAGTCAACCACAGGAGCTGGTTGACTTTCAGGATCCTTAACTGTACTCTAAAGTCTTGTACCATGACTAATAGCGGCTTGCTTTCTCTTAGGGCAGGGCTCTCCTCAGAATCACATACATTTTGCAAATGATGCTGCTATTTTTGACTCTTCTGTGATTCAACGTGCACTGAGTGAGCTTTCTCTGTTAAATTTTCCAAGTTTGAGTCTCACCAACACACTCAGAATATAATTTCCAAGTTTCCAGGTGTTCATTCTGCCTAACGTGACACAATTCTGCATATAACTGACAACGCACTGATTCCCTCCCAAGAACACGGCTTCCTGCCCCTCTTACGTAGTCTTGTTTTTCAACAGGAATTGCAATTTTGGACATTTCAGCTTGCAGGATTTCAAACTTTAGGGTTTTATTTTTGGGATTGTGATTTTTTTTGAGAGTTTAGACTTAAGAAATTTTAAAATTCAGGTATTTTGATCTTTGTGGATTATGGCACTCAAGATTGTGTTTTTCAGTGTTCTGAATGACCATGGAAAGACTCACTGATAACCAGCAACATTTGTAATGGTTTGGCACAAGCAAGGAACAAACATTTCTTGGGTTAAGATGTTGAGATTTTATAGGGTGTTTGTGTTACTCTAACACAAGCCCTTTATCTAGCAGCCTAGTAGACCTTTCACTTAGCTATACCCTCTACAAATCAAACTCAAAGTGTCTAACATTGAGTTTACAATTGCTGACATTTTTACTAATGGAAATTCTTTGCTTGACCAAAATTTACTCAGGCTTATGCATTTTCTCCTTAACTAATCTATATACTTCTTCATAAAATTCAGCTTTTGCAAAGAATCCTACTAAGTTGTGTGGTACTATGAAATAATAAGAAATTTATACATTCTGGTTTCTGGCCCTGGTTTCTGGCCCCAGTTCCTGGTGTGGAGCTTCTAAAACCCTTGTAGATAAGGGCTCTGTGTGGATCTTTCGTTCTATTTGGTCTTTGCCCTGGGTTCCAGATACAAATATCCTATGACATTTGTAATTTCCAGTGTTCAGAGCATCTGACACAGAGCTCCCAAATCTCTTAGAGTTTCCTGGGTGATGAGAGCATCTTCTATTCCAATGAGGCCCTTCCTTGGGCTCCTAATAGCCTCAGGATAGGGGCCAGTGCCAGGGGAACCAAGGATGTGATTAGAGGGTTGAAATCTCTAGCTGCATCCCCCAACCTCAGGGAAGGGGAGAGAGGCTGACAGTTGAGTTGATCACCAGTGGCCAGTGATTTAATCAATCGTGTCTATGTAATGAACCTCCATAAAAATTGTTGCCGAAAATGTGGAGGTCCCTGGAGGATTGTGCACCTTGAAGGGGGGCATGGAAGCTCCAAGACCCCTTCCCATATTCCTTGCCCCATCTATCACTTCCATCTGGCTGTTCACTTATATCTTATATATTAATAAACCAATAAATGTGCTTCCCTAAGTCCTGTGAGCCACTCTAGCAAGTTAGTTAAACTCTAACAGGGGGTATGAGAACCTTGATTTATAGCTGGTCATTCAGAAGTGCGGATGACAACCTTCTATCTGCAACTGGCATCTGAAGAGAGGAGCAGTCTTGTAGGACTTATCCCTTAATCTGTGTGCATTGACTCTAACTCCAGGTAGATAGTGTCAGAAATGAATTGAATGACAGTGGATGTCCACTGGAGAAAATTTGGTGTGTAGGTTAAAAAAATGCATCTAGTGTAAAAAGCCTTTTGTCAAGTGCTATGTGAAAGAAGGAAAAATGCTTTCCTTTTTTCCTCATTCAAAATGAGATTCAGTTTAGCAAGAATCTCTCATCTCTCTCACTTGATACCTGATTACCCCCACGTATCTGATTGAGTTATTCATCCTCCAGCTCATTTCCAACCACCTTAACTTGTCTTCAGCAAGAATCCTATTAGGTCATGTTAGCCAGAAGCTTCCTTATCCTGTTTCTTCTTAGTAATTTTCCATCTATGGACACACCCCCCCTGCTCCTTGGCTATAAATTCCCACTTTTCCATAATGCATTCAGAACTGAGCCTAATCTCTCCCCAACTGCAAAATTTCACTATCGTAGTCCCAATGCCTTCCCTGTGGTCCCTAAGAAAATCTTCCTTACAGTGCTTTAATGAGTGGCATTAAATAAGCTTTTTTTTTTTTTTTGGCATTAAAAACCTTTCTGGGTGAATAAAGATGGCGAGATCATCTCTGGAGCCTCCCACACTTCACCTCACAAAATACTGCTACTAGAACAATCTTAGTAGCTCAAAATCTGATATTTCCAGCATATCAAGAATGGCAAAGCTTCTAAAGGGAAGCGTCATATTAGACCAGTTTACGAGATTTATTAAGCCAGTACTAGTTTACACCGAGCACTATAACTGCCAAGCATAATGGCTGACTTTCTTTAGGATCACTTCAAATAATCAGAATTAAATCAGAAGATGCATCTGGAATCAAAACAAGGAGCACTTATTAACATATTATGGGAGTTGAATATTTAGTGATACTGACCTCCAGTAGGCTGAGTTGCACAATCTAACGTTATCAGCATGAGAACTGCTCTACATTCATTATTTTTCTGTGTTTCACTAATACCTTACCCTTTCCTGAATCATCTTTTTTCTGTCCATCTCCAATATTAGTGTCTTAATTCAGATTCTTATCATTGCCAACATAGACTATAATAATTTCCTAACCAATATCTTTACCTACACTTTCATTTTATTTAAATAAATTCTTCACAAATTTGACAGTCTTCTTTCCAAAAATGCATGCACAATTGCATGATTTTTCCAATCAAGAATTCATCAGGATTAATCCTTAAGGATAAAATCAAAGCTCCTTCATGAACTTTCCCGTGCTCACCTTCCCAATCTCATGCACTGTTGCATTGCCATGTTTCTTATGCTCTGGTCATGCTGAAATGTGTGCAGTCTTCTCTAAATAAGGCAGCCTCCTTCTCACTGTCTTGACTGTGTACAAGTCCTTTCTCTACATATGAGGATCTCTTTCCTTTCCTTGATGACTTCTTCCCATACTGGCTTAGTTACTCCCTCAATATGCTGCTAACTACATTATATGCCCATCTATCATAGAATGCATCCTAACATACTCTTTACTTTCTCATTCACCAGTTGCTCTTCCACTAAATGATGAGTTCCTGAAGGTAATTATTTTTGTAATAATTTTGTATTATTTATTCCTAGTATAGCACCTGCCTAATGAATATTCGGAGGATGAACAAAAGAATGTAAAAGTAAATGGGTCTGTAACTCTTGACTACTTCAAACATGTTTGCTCATTTAATTTAGTTCCTACAGCAAAGAAGTTATTTTTACCCTATATTGTACATAAGGATCTGATCTCAGAGGAGTTAAGATCCGTAAGTTGAAAGCCAAGTTTGAACATAAATGTAACTGTAAAAGTTGATTTTCTTCTTGGGACCATTCTTCATACAACTGATCATAGGTTCAAAAGGCATCCAGGTATACAAGGACAAGCTAGCCTAGAATCATCAGAAAGAATTCCATGTAAGAAGCAAGTCCTTAGCTGGGACTATAAAATTGGGTAGATTTTGGATATATTAAAAGTTGAAGGCAAAAGCCCGGTACAATGGCACATGCCTGTAATCCCTGAGAATTGGGAGGCTGAGGCAGGAGGATCATGAGTTCAAAGCCAGCCTTAGGAACTTTGTGAGGCACTTAGCAACTCAGCAAGATCCTGTCTCTAAATAAAATATTAAAAAGGGCTGGGAATGTGGCTCAGTGGTTAAGCACCCCTGGGTTCAATCCTCAATACCCCACCCCGTGAAAAAGAAAGTGAAGGCAGAATCTTTCAGGCAAAGAAGACTAACACCAAGAAAACCATCCCCATATAAATCCATGGGTTGTGAGAACACCCATGATGTTTTTGTATTCATTTTTTGAAAAACATAACTTAAACCTTGCCTCTGTCCTTAAATTAATCTCTGATTTTAAATTGCATGTTTTCAATTCTGCAGTTAGAAATATAAATGCAACTGTGGTTGTAAAGGGAATGATAATGTTTATATTGCAAAGAAATGACTTCTAAACTATTCATTTCTAGATAGAGAGCAAAAAGATTCAATGTTTACCATGAATCAGTTATTATATCACTTTTCAGTGACTTCCTAGTTCCAGATGAGGAAAAAAATTTGCCAACATAGCATCATATTTAATCTATTGTGAGAATTTAAGCCTGAAGATGAAAATAATAAATGTTTTAAGGTGTCAAAAAGTTGGAATTGAGTTCAGTTCAATTTTAGGAAGGAGTCTGGGGCTGTCACTAGTTTCCCAGATTATTTTTCCTCTCATGTGCAGGCTTGGAATCACTTACTCTTTCTAGCGGTTCCTTCTGAAATACAAAGAGAAAACCAACAAATAGATGTCCTCAATAGAAGGCTGGGTGAGCAAATTCAGAAGGAAAGAGCTGAAGGGCGTAAAGGCCAGAGGCAGGCAAATGCTCCATGAATACCAATGCAGCTAATGGGACCAAGCCTTTTTACCTGCATGATGCCATTTATTCAGTGAGAATACATGGCCTAAACAAGTCAGGGAACTTGTCCAAAATCTCACAGGGAGCATGAGGAAAACCAAGATTAAAACCTGTTTTGCAATTTTTGTTGGAGATTTATGGGTCACTTATTAATCCCTAGCTACCTCCTTTCATCAGAAGTTAACTCAGAGAAAATAAACCCAAGAAACAAAGTGAAGCTTAAAATGAGATACCTTTACAAAGAAGAGTGGAATTATGACATTTGCAGGAAAATGGATGGAACTTATGAGCATTGTGCCAGGTGGATTAAGCCAATCTCAGAAGGTCAAGAGTCACATGTATTCTCTCATCTGTGAAAGCTAGAGAGAAGAAAGTGGGGGAGGCAGCAGGAGAAGGGACCAGTAGAGTAGAAGAAGGGAACTAGGATGAGAGAGGAGGGAAGGGAAAGGGGATGTAATGGGAAATGACATTGACCAAATTATATTGCATGTACAAATAGGTAACAAAAAAAATGCCACTATTATATGTGATCTTAATTTTTTTTGAAAAGTAAACTAAAAAATAAATTATAAGTATTTTTTTTCTAGCAAAGTTAAACTGGTAATCACAGTGGGACCTCCTACCTCCCACCAAAAACTTAAGACATTGAAAAGCATGTGACAGAAGTTTCTACTCTGTCACAATAGAAAACTGAAAAAGAGCAGTGTAAGGGCAAAAAGATCATGATCATAGCTGCAGCAAACTATGCAAGTCATGGGAGGCTTTATTCGGGAGCAGGATCCATCTGTGGAGGTGGTGGACCCATATTCCCGGTAGAAAATGAGACCCTGAACAAAGGATAGGACTGGGTTTATATAGGCTCTTAAGTTTTGTCGGGCACTTAGGAATTTGGGGTTGTTTCATCAATTAGTTTATCACTCCGGAGTGGTGATAAGCCCCTTCCTTCCTGGTTTTGCCTCACGAAGGCATCTGTTTAGGGGAGGTGCTAACTGCTGGCTTGATTAACATCAAAGAGATGAGCTGGGAAAGGTAGGGCAGCCGGCATGATTAACATTAAAAAGACAGTGTTGGGGAAGGTGGGAGCTGCCACCGTGACCAACATCAGGAGAACATTGTTGAGGGAAATGAAGGTAATGCTTGGCCATTCTTCCTTTCCTCAGACCATACCATTTTTCTAATTCCCATATCTATCAAGCAGAAAATTGATTTGCCTGTCAGAGATAGAGCCTGATTCAGCTGCTTTCTTAAGGAGGAGGAAGCAAGAGCAAACACTGCTCCTAAGAAAGGCAGGACAGAAAGCACAAACAATGGCCCATGTTGCCCACAACCCAATAAAATACCCAACCACCTGACTTATATAACCCACTGGGTGCCAGTCACTGCTCCAAAGGGGAAAAAGTGAGAGCCAAACATCACTGCTCATACCTGGGAAGTAGAGTGGAAGTCCCTCATGAAAATAAGAACAGGAAGTACATGACATTTTTCTCTATATGGAGAACCTTATCTTCAGATTCTCTACATAGTTGGAAGCCTTTATAATAGAGCCTCTAATTAAGATCATGCTTCATAGGTGATAGAAGGAGCATAGAACTACCTTTACATTGGAAAAGCAATTTTAAGGAACATTCTTCAATGTAGCATTTGCATTTAATATGTAACACAATCATGTTATGCTTTGGTTACAAAGTATCCCCCAAAGTCTCTTGTGTTGAAGGCGTGGTCCTCAATGCAACAGTGTTCAGAGGTGTGGTTTGGTAAGTGATTGGATCATATGTACTCTAACCTCATCAATAAACTAATTGATGGAAGGACTCATAGGTAAATAGACATTGGAAAGTAGGGGAAACTGTAGGAGGTGGGACCTAGTTCAGGAAGTAAGTCCTTGGAGGCATGCCCTTGGAGATTATATCTTGTCCATGGCCCTTTCTCTAATTTCTAGGTGCTATGAGGCAAGTAGCTTTGCTTCTCCATACCCTTCCACCATGATATTCTGCCTTACCTCAGGCCCAGGCAATCCAATTGATCAACCCTGGACTAAAACCTCTGAAACCATGAGCTAAAATAAATCTTTCCTCCTCTAAGTTGTTTTTCCTCAGGTATTTTGTCATAGTAATGAAAAGCAGACTAACACAACTGATGTATAATTTTTTAAACTCTTTTTAGAATTAAATGGTCTTTCTCTTGTGAATGTTATTAAAAAAAAATGTGATTTTACTTTTTATATGGCCAAATTAATGCCTGTTTTGATTTACCAAACACTTTCCTCCCCAAAGATACTGGGAACATATTTTTATATTTGTATTTTCCAGAGAACATAATTCAGTATTGTAATCTTCACAAAATGCATGCATGAATGAATAGTGTCTTCATTGTATAGTCTAAAGACTTCTTGGAGATTAGTACATATGTATTCTGTCCCTCTCAGAATTAAGCAGTGCTAAACACATTGTGAGAGATGAATGAACATTTATCTTAATAAAATAAGGACACAGAACATGGAGGAGCTACCGTGCTCATGGGAAGATTCATGATTTTTTTTTAAGGACTTGGGGCCACTCTAGAAAGTACTTTTAAGTTCTACATAAAGAAAACATTGTGCCTTAAGCCTAGTGTTTGAATTTTGTTTCTGAATAGTCTAAGCATATCTGTTCTACATTTTGCTCCATTTTACCAAATTTTCTAGCTACTTACTGTCAGGTTTGGTCAGGGTCCAAGATGCCCAAATAAGGAAGCTGGTCAGCGGAGCTGCAAGCCAGATGTGACGTCACTAGTGGACACGCCTCCTGTCAATCAGCAAGTTTTCCTGACCCATCAGGAAGGACTTTGGCCTTCTCTTCCTGTACCCAAGCCCTCCTCTTCCTGTACCCAAGCCCTCCCCTTCCTGACCGGGTTTTCTTGAAATTCTCTATGCACGGAGTCTCCAATGCCATTTCTCCTGACCCGCTCTGATGGACAGGGGATTTGGTCCGAGGGCTCATTCCAATAAAGCCTTGCTGAGTGGCTTAATTCATCTTCTCCTGGTCGTGTAATCTTTACACTTACCATATTTCCCTTCTATTACATTTATACCCCCTTCCTCCAGCTTGAAACATAACTACACTTTTTCTAGAAACTATGCCCTTAGTTCACCTCCATAGCTGCAGTTTTCAAAGATATGGTCAAATTAACATGTTCCCCAGTTCTTTCAGATCTTTGGGATCACCCTCCTCTTCCTTAGCTTCTCACCAGATAAAACTTGACCAAGATTTGTAGCCAGAATAGACTATGCCAAAGTAACCAAATGTTATCATTAGAAGACAACTATTTTCTTCCTTTGATGATAGCTAGGACAGTTCAAACTTGATCAGTTCCCCAAGTTGCCAGGAGATTGCATTCAGTGCTCACCTACAGCAACTAACATTCAGTATCTAGTAATGTTAATTTCTCCACTTATTTCATAGTCTTTCTACAATTTAGTCTCACCCAGACAACTCTAAATTCATTTCTTCTCCCCATCTCATCAATTACATAATTCAAACCACGCTCTTGGGGAGAGCCAGAGCATGATTCCAGCTGAAATATACCCTCCTAAAGGTCTGAAGCAAGGAGGCTAAAGGTGCTCCAAAAAGGTCAGGCAGGAACTGTAACCTATTCCCCAGTTTCCATGCATTTAATAGATTTTATTGAAACAGGAGGAGGGTTAAAAAGAGAGATTTAAATTACAGTAATGTTTCAGCTCCTATTTTTATATCTATAAATTTTTTTCAAATTTAGATGGGAAATTTGGTTTTAAAAATATAATAATTATTCCTGCTATATTCACATCCAATTTTTATTTTTAAATGTTCAGTCTTACAATGGTTTTAATTGTACATACTGCTTGAATAAATTTTAGAAGTAGACATAATAAAATCCAAAAGTAAAAGAAGACCTGAAATTCTGAACAAGTATATCTGTACATCACCAATTGTAGGTGAATCAGGTATGATTTAATGCTCTCCTCTAATTGGTATCCTCCTAGAAATGGGGGGCAAAGCCTTTGAAAATAAACAAAGATACATAGAAACTTATATTGTACATGTTTTAGTTTCTTATTCTATTCTACATATTAAGATACATAAAGTGAAAATGATACTATTAATAATTCAGAATATTTATTTAGTATTTCATTTAAGTTGCTCAATGCATATTTAAAAGAAGGCTGCATTAAATTTTTTGTATTATGGGATCTTCTCAAGAAAAGGTGACTGATCTAGTCTTGAAAAAAATAAATCTGGTGAATTAGTTAAATCAGGAATCTGACCCCCAATCTCATTAATTCACATATGCGCTTTAATTAAAATTTTAATTTAGAGTCTTTATAGAGTACCAGTCTTCAAGGAACCCCAGAGAGGTGAGTGAAGGTTACTAATATTCTTCTTTAGGCTCCAGTCACAAATACTTAATAAGGGCGAAGGGAAGGAAAAAGGAGTAAAAGGAAAATTTTAAAAAGCCATCAATGTCCTTGAAATGCTTTCAGTTTAAGGATGATATGGGGGCCCATGATCAAAAGCCTAGTCATTCACATGAAGTTTAGAAATAGGTATAATTAAGGATGATAGCAAAGAGCCATAAAATATTCTAACTAGTTGTATTGGGCCAATAATGCTATCCTTTCCCCCCAAAATGTTCACATCCTAATCCCAAGATCATGTGAATATGTTATATCACATGACGAAAGGGATTTTGCAAACATAAACAGAGGCCTTTTCAAAGGGAGATTCTCCTAGGTTAACTGGATGGGCCCAATCTAATCACAGGAGTCCCCAAAAGCAGAAAACTTTCTTTGGCTGGAGGCAGAGAGACATGGAACAAAAGCAGAAGGCAGATACACATGGTAGCAAAGGAACTTGAACAGAGGAAGCAGAAGAGGAAGCCACAGAGAGATTTGAATTGTGAGAATTCAGCCCACAATTTCTACTTTGAAGATGGAGAAAGAGGAACAGGAACATAGGGTACAGGCATCCTCTAAAAGATAAGAATAGATGCAGCCAGCAGACAGCAAGGAAACAGAGTCCTTGGTCCTGCAACCATGTGTAACTGAATCCTTCCAGCAACCTGTATGAGTGTGGAAGGTAATAACTCACCACCTCAGATTAAGTGTTCAGATCAAGCAACAACCTGATATCTTCCTTCTGAAACCTGAAGCAGAGAACTCAGCCATGCTTTTAAAAACAAATCTATTTAAATAATAGATCACTCATAATTTCTCTTAGCTTTCCCTTTGTCATGGGCTGAATAGTGTTCCCCTAAAATTCATATATACCTAGAACCTCAGAATGGGAACTTACTAGGAAAAAGAATCTCTTTAGCTGTAAAGAATCAAGATGAGATCATACTGGATTAGAGTGCAATCTGAATCCAATAGGACTAGATATAAGAGTCAGGAAGGGCACACAGAGATAAAGAGAAGAGGGCCATGTAGACATGGAGGCAGAGTGGAATTACCTTGTCATAAGCCAAGGAATGCCAGGAGTCAACAGCAGCTGGAACAGGTAAGGAATGGCCCTCCCCCAGAGCAGACAGAGCATGGTCCCACCAACACCTTGAATTCAGGTATCTGGCCTCCAAAGCAGTGAAAAAATTTCTGTTGTTTTATGTCATCAAGTTTATGGTAATTGGATACAAAACTGTTACAGTTAATCTTTGGATTTGTGGGCAGCTCTCTGGGCTCTGGGAGGATATGGGGTGGGGGGCTTCAGATGGAACATTAAGGGGCTGTGCTTCTACTTGTATCTCTAGAGGTATTGTTTTGGCTTCAATTGTGCCAAGCTAATATGTTTTCAGAGATAATGGAGAATCACTTTCTTTGATATGCTTCCCTTCTCTTTTGAATCAGAAAAAAACATGAAGAGTCTTAGCACTTCTAGTTTTGCAGTCAATGTTTATTATGTGGTTGGGGGACCCTAAAGTGATGTTCTAATACTTTTCTCCTCACTGCCAGATACTCACCGCTTCGTATCTATCACATTAGGGGTATCAGTGAGGCCTTTCCTTGGGAGAAAGGAATTGGACAAAATCATGAATTGATTGCTGAAAACTATCTTAGTTTGATCCTACTTGGTTTTCATATAGACCATACCCTTTGGACTGTGAGAAGTGAGGTTGAACCCCTACCTCAGTTCCAGCAAAACTTCTCTAGAATTTGTTATTTTCCCCATTTTTAAAATGTATTTATTCTGTTTAGGTTTACATGATACCAGAGTGCATTTTGATTTATTGTATACAGATGGAGTACAATTTTTCATTTCTCTGGTTGTATGTGATATAGAATTACATCATACATGCAGTCATACATAAAGTTAGGGCTATGATGACCATCATACTCCACCACCTTTACTGTCCCCATTCCCCGTACCCCCTTATACCCCTGTGAACAGAGATCCACCATTGTTCCCATGTCCTTCCCCACATTATGGATCAACATCCAGTTATCAGCGAGTACATTCAGCACTTGGTTTTCTGAGATTGGCTTACTTCACTTAGCATGATATTCTCCAACTCCATCCATTTACCTGCAAATGCCATAATTTTATTCTCTCTTATTGCTGAGTAATATTCCATTGTGTATATATACCACAGTTTCTTTATCCAGTCATCTATTGAAGGGCATCTAGGTTGGTTCCACAATTTAGCTATTGTGAATTGAGCTG
>PVHX01017770.1:0-38873 GCA_004024805.1 Geosciurus inauris | reverse complement strand
TCAAAAAAAAAAAAAAAAAGGAGATATGAATGGACAGGTCTTTCCTTACATAGTTAATAATCACAAATCATCATTAAATTCTCCTTTCATTTGGCTCTGTTTATTTCTCTGATCACGTGTTATGTCATTTAATCCTCATAATTCTTTACCGGTATCAACAAATACAAGGAAACTCAGATTTTAATCAACTTGCCACTAACTACAAACTGAGTAATTGGTGCAGTCCACATTTGAGCCCACATCTCTATTAAAACCCATATCCCTGATCACTGTGTAACTCAGCCCAATTTCACCTTGCATATTACGTAAGAAACAATCATGAATTTTTATGGGGGAGACAAAGGTGAAAACAAATTTCTCCTAATAAAGGAAGTTACCGTTATAACATATGCGAACAGATCAGGGCAGACCCATCAGACAGAGGTCGGAAGGAGGCCTCCAGGGACCCTAACATGAGGCTCCTGGGCTACTGATCTTTTCTTTTCCAGTATTCTTTTTCGGGACGCTACAGCTCGGGCGCCTGTCTGCCAACTGCCTGCCCAGCTCTGCACAAGTGCCGCGAACTGAGTCGCAGCCTCTGCACAGCTCAGGAGGCTACAAGGACAACTCTAGGGCTTCTATGGGACTCGCCGGCCGCGGGGACGCGACACAAGAACGGAGGAGCCTCCTGCCCGAGTTTCGGGGTCTCACCTCTTAGCCTTCGTTCCCTTCAGCACGAGTTTGGTGGACTTCACATAGGTGTATTCGGCCATCGTCCGACAAAGCTTCTATACAAATAGGTAGGACCTGGCTCAGAATAAAATGCTTAGACTGGAAGAGAAACAAAAATAAGAACTCCGTGAGAACTTACAAACCCGCTACAGTAAAACGCGTACTCTGAGAAACCCTCGGCGTTTACACCGGAACACTGACTTTCAGATAGGGAAATCTGCTTCCGGTTTCCTGTCGGAGAGCTACGGCAAATGCAGAGGACATAACTACTTCAGCGTTTATTTGCGCCCTCTGGTGGAATTCCTGGATGTTAAGGCATTTATATTCTCTCTCCCCAGCGTCCTGCAGTGAGGCAATCGGAGGAGAGTCGCGCCCCTAGTGGATGCCGGAGATCTCACAGTCGTTGTAGGCACCTCTGGCCGCTGAGACAGCCTCCTGCTAGATTTTAGGAATTAAGTGATAATTTGATGAACCAGAGGGTGAAGTGGCTCAATTAGCCTTCTCCGCGCACTGAACACAATTTTAGTGAATTTAGTACTGCTGGTCTGAACCTTATATAGACTTCGCTGTTTCTATATTTACATATCCTCTGCTCTCAAGCTGAAATCGTCACCAGATAACTGGGAACAAAGTACATATACATGTGTCAAAATAAATCGTTTTCGTGGGTCTTAGTGGCACTGCATGGGGCCTGTGCTAAGATTTTAGAATACAGTTCCTTTATCTGTATTTTATCTGTTCAACCTGCTTTTGCTCATTATTCATTACCTTTAGGTAATTAAAAAATATATTTGTCCAAAGTTTAATTTTTTTATTTTATTTATTTATTTTGCAAGAGGGTTAGCCTGGTAAGTTACTCCATCATGACTGACTCTCCACTTACTGGTTCTTTGCTCAATCAAGGACCTGAGATTTCCTAGATAGAGATAAAAAAAAACCTCTGACATCCTAAATAAAGAAATCATTAAAATAAATGTGTTCATACATGATGAACGTTCAGAAAATAACCTGAATTCACAAAATGGACTCATCAAACCAGATTGCCTAGTATCCATTCAAATACAATGTGGTGTAAATTGGTCATTATGTAGACTGATCAAAAATGTCTTCCTTTTTATGATACTGTTCTTCTTATGGTATTCTCATAATCATTGAAGAAGCGCAATGTACATAAGCTCCATTATAAGCTCCATTTTTAGGCTTTCAAATGCAGTTCATTTAATGTAAAGATTACAAACAAAATGAGGAAAAGAGTGATAGCATACCTTTATTACTCCTTTCCTTACCTATTTCCAGTTTTTAAGAAAGCACGTGTTTAATTAAGGGAACATGATGGTACTAAGGCATATTTTTCCTTTTGATATTTCTTGTGCATACTATACTGCATGCAGTAAAATCTTTGGCACTATGTGTTGTGTTTCTGTTTTATGCTGGTGGAAGGCTGCTCTTAAATTTTACTGAGGCTTATTTTTTTGTGATGGAACAAAATAAGCCTTCTTTCCATTTAGTCTGTGTTTCAACACTGCCTCATATTTTATAAAATACAAGTTTTATTTTCAGAGTGTGATGAGAGGACTTACAAATTAAAATCTGCAGGTGGTTGTTTTTCTTGTGGTGTTTTGCAACTCTAATTATGTTTTGCAATCCTGAATGCTGATACTAGAGAGGAAAAGACATAGCAGTACTTGTATTTATTTTTCCATCATACAATTTCCTAATTCCAATCCTTGGTACTAAGTGAAACTATAAGGAAGAGAATAAAGGGAAGAGAGCACATCTCTTTGTTTCTTAAAAGGCAGAAACTTACATATAAGTAGACTCCAAGGTAAGTAGTCAATTCTTGACTTCTCACCCAATCCCCTAACTGCCACCTGCCAATGTTGACCTATAAGTTGACTGTGACTATGTAGCTGCAATCACATAGAAAGGAGTACTAGATTTAAATTTCTAATCTCTTGTGTATTCTTTTCCTTTGTTATCCTTTATGTGTAAGTCATAAAATGTTATTCCCTATTTTCTTATCCTGCTGCTAAATATGTTCCTCATATTTTTTGAAACTGACAACCAAAAAATACCCAAGAATACACTTAGGCTCAGGGGAACTTGAAGTTACGATAATTGAACTTAAGACCAAGCATTTATTTAGTTGGAAGTTATCTGTATATGTAACATCACTATCTAAAGCCATGGCGACTCTTTTGGAAATGACCAGTTGATCCTAGACCTGCCTCAGCTCTTCTATAGCTCCTCAGTCCCATAATGCTATTTTAGATCAGTTTTAAAGGTTTTTTTTTTTGGTACTGGGGATTGAACCCAGGGCATTCAATCACTGAGCCACATCCCTAGTCCTATTTTTGTATTTTATTTAGAGACAGGGTCTCACTGAACTGCTTAGTGCCTCGCTTTTGCTGAGGTTAGCTTTGAACTCACAATCCTCTTGCCTCAGCCTCCCGAGCTGGGATTATAGGTATGCACCACCGCGCCCTGCTTCCTCTTGTTATTTAGGGAAATAATTTCTGTAAATTCCTACAGAAACAGAACCTTTTTGCATGATCTCTTGTTCTTCATTTTTTGTCCCCAAATCCTCTCTTGAAGACTTTGTATATATCCCATCGGTGTCTCTCAACCTCTCTACCTATTGTTACTCACTTTTCCTTTTTTGTATTACTTTTGATTCTTCCATGAAAATGCCCCTCTGTTTTTTTCCAACTTGAATTCAGTTCTCATTTCAATGTATACAGAGTTGGAGAGTCATGTAACCCCAAGTACCAGTATTGGAACTCTTCACTCTCCCCACCCATCAACTCAGGCTTTGAAGCACCTACATCCACACCCATCACCACTGCAATCGCAGTGCTCTTCATCAGTATGCTGGACCCACCGAAACCTGCTCATTGTCTTCCTCTTCACTGTTTCCCATCCTCAATTTCAGTGACTTAAGCATCTACACTAATGTGACCTTATATTTGCCTGCCTTAAAATTCTGTTTCTCATCTTAGTTGATCTTTTACTCCACCTTAAATTAGGTACAGGCCAGCTAGGGTATATGTTTTGCCTTTGCTCCATCTTGGAAGATTGTATTTTATGTCTAATTTATTTATTCATTTATGTGGTAGTGGATTGAACCCAGAACCTCATGCATGCCAGGCAAGTGCTCTACCACTGAGCTACACGCCCAATCCTTTTAATTTTACTTTTGAGATAAGGTCTTGCAGAGTTGTTCAAACTGAACTTGAATTTGTAATCCTCCTGCCCCAGCCTTTTGAATGCTGGGATTACTGTGTCACTGGGCCTGGCATGTTATTAGCTTTTTAACATGTAATATTATTTAATAGTCATAAAGAGTTCATAGTGTATAAGCTAACTTTTTCAATACAATAATATTTTATTATATAAAATGTAAATGTTACCTCTAAGAAATTTCACATCATACCCAGTTCCAACTGTGTAGTACCCTCACTTTTGTCTTTAATATTAAAAAAATTACTGGTCTATTTGCCATATGGTAGGAATAAGAAATGAAGAATGCACAGTCATCTCACATGTCTGAGAACACTTTCTACACTTCCCTCAGCAGTTCTGCCCCACCCCCATCGTTGTAACTTACACCCAGAAGTTAAGGGAATTGACACTAGAGGGTCACAAGTTAAATGCTAAATGCACTGACTTCCATTTTTCGTCTCATCTCTTTTATCTCTTATCAAACCTCAAAATAGGAGGGTTTCACTTTGAATTTAAAAAAAATCATGTCTTCTATTTTCATCAGTATGGTGGATTAGATACCATGAAACTACTAATTTACTGGATGGACAAAATATTTTAAAATATTACTTAAACACTAGTAATTTGGCAAAAAGTAAGGAATCTATAAATCTCAAACAAAGAAAAAGCAAGAACTCTCAGAATATGTACCAAAACTACCTCTCACCTGAACATTCCTGCTGAATCAAGGAGACTTGGAGTTTCTGCTTTGATGCGTTCTCAAGATAAAAGAGGTAGGAGCCTGGGCTCACACAGCACGGAATCTGTGACTGTACCTTGGGGGTAACAGTGAATGGGAAATAAATCTTACTGCATAAAGAGGAGATGAGACAGAAACATTTTGTCTTTTACTAGGCACTGAATGGGAGAGAAGGAATAAAGATCATCCCTGAGATGTAACTACTAGATGGCTTCAGGTGAGTTTGCCATCCAAAACTACCTCTGATTGAAAAACAAAACCTCAATTTGAGAATTGAATTCAAAATTCTCTCAGTTGGTACTGCCTGTCTGATTTTAAACTCTACAAAAACAATACCAAAGAAAATAAGCAGTTACAGCCAAAATACATAGAAAAACAAGGTGCCAATAGTGAGGACCAGGAAAAACATCCAAACAACAAACATTAAATATAGAATATTAAGCTGGGCATGGCTGCGCACGCCTGTAATCCCAGCACTTTGGGAAGCTGAGGCAGGAGAATCATGAGTTCAAAGCCAGCCTCAGCAATGGTGAGGTGCTAAGCAATTCAGTGAGACCCTGTCTGTAAATAAAAAACACAAAATAGGGTTGAGGATGTGGCTTAGTGGTCGAGTACCCCTGAGTTCAATCCCTGGTACCAAAAAATAAAAATAAAATAAATATAGAATATTAAATACTATTCATAATGTGGACAAATAAAACAAGATAAATATGACCAGGAAGTATGACATTTGTTAATGTCTAGGGTATTTATGGAAAAATGTAATAATTTCAAATGAAAAACATCATTAAAAATTCACTGGATGGATTAAACATCAGGTTAGATACAGAAAAAGATAATGAAGAAGAGGATGTCTTATTAATATATGACTCCTATTACAGTTCATAGACACAAGGGAAAGATGATGAAATAGAGGTCAAGAGATGTGGAGAGCAAAGTAAGAATACAAAATACATGCTCAATTGAAGTACAGAAACGATGTAACAAACTAGGAAAGAAGTAACAGAGATAACAGCTAAGAATTTGTCAGACAACAAATCTTGCAATACTCTAGGAAACCGTCTTTTCACACTAAGAAAGAGCTAAAGCAAAATAAAGACATTGTCATACAGGTAAAAATTGAGATAATTTATCACTGATACATCATCAATTAAAAGAAATTATAAAATTCCAGGCAGCAGGCCAATGATGTGAGGGAAAATCAGAGATATAAGAAGAAATAATAAATAGCATAAGAAAGTGAGTAAAGCTAAGTGAAACTGACTAAATATAAAAGAATAGTAATTGTTAATTTATAGAAGGGATGTTGAAACTAAAATATTGGATTCAAATAAAAATTGGAGCATTGCAATGATTGGAATTAAATCATTACAATGTCCTTAGTTTGTTTGAGAGGAAAGAAAAACTGTTAACTTTAGACTGGTAAGAAAGCAAATTAAAATACTTAGTATAACGATTAAAAGAAGAGACACTGAGCAAAAAACACCCAATCAGTAGACAGGAAAAACTAAAACAAGAAAAAGGAGGAAAGTATTAATCCAAAATAAAGTAGTAAAGAAAGTAAAAATATTCATCATCACAGTGAAAGTAAAGGAACTAAGAGTTTTAAAAAAATTCAATTGGATTTTTAAATATGTAGCAAAAATTGTTTAAAGTGATGTAGGAATTCAGAAAGTCAATGAATAGAAAAAAGATGTACTAACAAAAAAGCATTATAGCTTTGTTAGTTATAAATTCAAAACAAAAGGAATTGTTAGAAATACAGATGATTACTACATAACAATAAAAGTGAGATTTCAATATGAAGATAAAATAATTTATTATTATTAATATTATTTTTTGGTACTGGAGATTGAACTCAGGGGCACTCGACCACTGAGCCATATCCCCAGCCCTATTTTATGTTTTATGTAGAGACAGAGTCTCACTGAGTTGCTTAGCACCTCACCGTTGCTGAGGTTGGCTTTGAACTCGGCGATTCTCCTGTCTCAGCCTCTCTAAGTGCTGGGATTATAGGCTTGCACCACTGCATTTGGCTACAATTTATTATTTTTATTTTTATTTTTTTGAGATAGGGTGTTGGTATGTTACCTGGGTTGACCTTGAGCTTGTGATCCTCCTGTCTTAACCTCCCAAGTAACAGGGATTACAGGCAAAGATAAAGCAGTTCTAAACTTGTATGCATCTTAACATCATCTCAAAATATATAAGCAAAAATTAAAGAATTACAAGGAGAAATTGGCAAATCTCTCAATCATGGTAAATTTGGAACATACCTCTCTCATAATTAATAAATCAAGGAGATACAATCCAGAGACTTGAGTAGCATAATCATCAAGTGTGATCTAATGGATACATATAGAGCATTTTACATAACCATAAGAGAACTGCCATTCTTTATAGGAATATGGACCACATACAAAAATTGACTCCATGCTTGGTTGTAATGTTCATCTTCAAAAATAAAAATGGCCTAACAAAGACCATATGTTATTCAAAATGCAATTAATTTAGGTAAAAATATGTTATTAAAAAGATAACTTAAAAGTTGACTTACACTTTGTGAATGATATCTCTGATAAACAGGGAATTGCCTCCTTTTTGAGTTTATAATATACAATCAAGAAATAAAAGAGAGAAAGGTGGACACGGTGGTGCATACCTGTAATCCCAGCAACTGAGGAGGCTGAAGCAGGAGGATCACAAGTTTGAGGTGTCTCAGCAACTTGGAGAGACCCTGTCTCAAAATAAATAAATAGAGGGCTGGGGATATAGCTCAGTGGTAGAGCACCCCTGGGTTCAATCCCCAGTACTACAAAAAACAAAACGCAAAACAAAAAGAAATGAAAGAGAGGATATAAATCACAATTTTGCATATGAAAAGATGAATGTAAATACAGTTCTGTGCAGATTAATAACAAGGGATTTCACAAAAACCTAAGTAACATTTGAAAGCTTATATGATACTATAATTTCTTTAAAAATATATTTTATCAAAACTAATTCAAGAAAATTAAAATCCTGAATGATTTTTTAATCATTGCAGTAAATTAAAGCAGTATTTATTAAAACATTTCCTAAAGAAAATATCAGGAAGAGAAATGAATTCGGGGCTGGGATTATGGCGCAGTGGTAGTGTGCTCGCCTAGCACGCATAAAGCACTGGGTTTGATCCTCAGCACCACATAAAAATAAAAATAAAGATATTCTGTCACCTACAACTAAAAAATAAACATTTTTAAAAAAAAGAGAAATGAATTCTATCAACATTTAAAAAAACAGATAAATCTAAATGTGCACAAACTCTTCAAAAGAAAACATGTACACATACATATACACACACTTCAATTTATTTTATAAGGTTAGTATAACCTTGATACTCAAACCAGAGAGATATAATTGAAATAACAAAATGTAAAAGGAAAAAAGTATAAGCCAAGCTCACTTATGAACAAAAACAAAAATATTAGTCAAGTATTATAAAACACAATAAGCCATGATTATCAGTTGTACCAGCAATGCAAATTTGGTTTATTCTTTAAAAATTAATTGATTTCAGTTGTCGTATTAACACTTAAAAGAAGCAAAGCATATGATCACCTCTAGACAAAAGAAAAAAACCTGAATATTTATTTTCAACATCTATTCATATATCTTTTTTAAAAACAAAATCTTAAATAGTATAATTATGAGAAACTGAAAGCTTTCCCTTCGAATCAGGAACAAGACAAGGATGCCCTAACATCTTCCTATTCAATATTTTACTGGATATTCTAGAAAATACAAAAGGATAGTATGAAATATAAAGTATAAGACTTGAAGAGGAAGAAAAAAAGATGTTACTATTTTCAGATAACATGACCATCTAAGCCACAATGAGATGTCATCTTACTGTAAGGTGGTTATTACAAAAAAGACACAAGATAACAAGTATTGCCAAGAATGTAAAGAAAAGGAAACACTTGTATTCTTCTGGTGGAAATGTAGATCAATAAAACATGAAAAACAGTATGGAAGTGACACAAATGATAAAAAATAAAACTACCATATAATCCAGCACTTCAGGGTGTGTGTGTGCATGTGTGTGTGTGTTGCAATCAGCATCCAGAAGAGATATCTGCATTCCCATGTTCCTTGCAGAATTATTCATCATAGCCATGATATAGAAACGACCTAAATGTTCTTTGACGGATCAGTGGATAAAGAAAATTTTATATATATAACCTGTCTCAGATTTAAGAAGGAAGTCCTGCCATTTGTGACAATGTGCATTGAGTGGAAGAAATTATGCTAAGTAACATAAGAAAGACACAGGAAGACAAATACTACATGATCTCACATGTAGGATTTAACACAGTCAAATTCACAGAATCCATAGGATAGTGGTTGTGGGGCTGAGTGGAGAGGGGAATGGGGGTAATGTTGGTCAAATGGTACAGTTTCAGTTAGAATAAATTCAGCAGATTTAATGTACCGGTATGGCAATGGTAATTAGTGATACTGTATTGTGTACTTGTAATTTGCTAAGAAGATAGACAAAAGTGAAAGCTTAACACACACACACACACACATACACATACATGCTAATTATGTAGTGATAATGGATATGTTAAATTGCTTGATTGCAACAATCATTTCACAATATGCATGTGTATAAAAATATCAAGTTGTACAACTTATACAATTTTTATGTCAGTGATATCTTTTTTTTATATCTTTATTTTATTTAATATTTTTATGTGGTGCTGAGGATCGAACCCAGTGCCTCATGCATATGAGGCAAGCACTCTACCACTGAGCCACAATCCCAGCCCCGTCAGTGATATCTAAATGAAGTTGTTATAAATAAAGATGTCAGTAAGTAATGTCCACAACACTCAGAACTACATAATAGGGAAGACTGGCAGATGGATATAATCTCTGAATTTTGCTACAAGGGTAATATTAGGGGAATGGGAGGTGATTGATCAGGTATTGTCCTTAAGAAATGGCCTGAGTGTAAGCTATATCAGAGGATATGTGCTTTACAGTATCTGTTCTCAAACTTTCTCGTTTCAGGACCTCTTCACACTATTAAAAGTTATTCAGGACCCCAAAGCACTTTTTATAATGTGAATTATATCCATATTTATCATTTTAAAAATTAAAACTTAAAAAAATTAAAATATTTTATTTTAACATAAATCATGTTTCATTAAAATTTGCACTTAATTAAAATTATTACTTTCATCAATTCAATAACATTGATGAGAAGAGTGGTATTGCTTCATAATTTTGCATATATATTTAAGTCTGACAATGGAGGAGAGCTTGATTGTCCTATCTATTTCTACATTCAATTTCTTGTAATATGACTGTAAGCCTCTGGGAAAATCCAGTATACTCTTTAATAAGATTGAGAGTGGAAAATGTGAATAACACCTGTGAATTTTTTAAGAAAGTATTTTGATTTTGCAGATGCCCTTGAAGGCACTGACCTCCCAGATTTCCCTGACCACATGTTCACAGAATAGAGGGTAAGTACAGGAGAAAAAGGAGTGGTTGTGGGGTCTTATTAAGTGGTAGTGGAGGAGAGTTCAGGATATGGAGGTGAAAGCCACTGCTGCCATTTTCTTCCCCTTTGACTTGGGCTCTTGTTGCTAGAATTTCCTTTTTAGATTAAAATATCACCATGTCTTAGGAATGGCATGAAAGAACATCCTTAATATTACCTAGTTAATGTTTTTATTCTTCTTATCCTTCTGAGTTTTGGTATGTTCTAAAATATCTCTCGTTTTTTTCATCAAATTTGGAATTTAGAAAACATTCTGTATATCTGTATTGAGATGATATATCTCCCAAAGACATTTTGGGATCATTTATATATTTCTATAAGCATCTCTGTGTTGTCATTTAAATACAAATATGATTACTATCTCTTTTAGAAAGTGCTACAGGGCTGGGATTGTGGCTCAGTGGTAGAGCGCTTGCCTCGCATGCGTGAGGCACTGGGTTCAATCCTCAGCACCACATAAAAAAAAAAAATAAAATAAAGATATTGTGTCCATCTACAACTGAAAAAAATTAAAAAAAAAAAAAGAAAGTGCTACAAAAACTTGGAGTACTTTTGCTACAATTTAATACTATTTGAGCAAAATTCACCCATGTTCTTTCTTATTTGTCCACAAGGTGCTGCTGTTTCCCTTCCAATAAAGCAATAGACCCCACCCCACAAGGCACTTTAAAAATCACCATAGCTTTCTATTCCATAATTACTAAGGTTTTGAGGTGTTATTAGATTTATCCCATAGAAGGATATGTACAGCTTTTCTTGCAGAAATGTAATTTTTTGGCAATGAGTTAACTCAAAATTTGGCATTGTCATAATGAAGATTTCCTTTTAACTCTACGATTTTATTCATAATATTTATATTTTTAATGATAGCAACTGCTTTTTTATTTTTTAAAAATTTTTTAGTTGTTGATGGACCTTTATTGTATTCATTTATATGTGGTGCTGAGGATCGAACCCAGTGCCTCACATGTGCTAGGCAAGCGCTCTACCACTGAGACACAACCCCAGCCCCTAGTAACTGCTTTTTTAAAAACATATTTATATTGTGTAGCCAATGACTGAAATCATTTGCTTTGAAGGAGAGATAAATCACCCATCAAGAAACTGGGTTTAAAATGGTGCCATTTTAAGAAAGCAATTTACACTCCAATTTGCAAGTTGGGTTTTTTTTTTTTTTGAAATTAAAACATTTCTAAAATGCACTATGATTGTTTAAAAAGAGTAATGGTTCTTTTTATGGTAAGGAAATAAATTGAACCTCTATGCTGAAAAGTGCAGAAAACAAATCAGCATTCTTTATAAATAGATTTTACTGCTGGTTCAGAAATTACCTTATGTGCTTTTTAGATGATGAAGAAATGAAGCCAACTGTGGTTTGCACTATGCATGCATCATATTTGCTGTATCATTTTCAAAAGGATTATGGAATGTTGAGAGGTCAAGATTTTCTAAATGGAAGACCTTTAAGAAATGGCAAAATGAGAAAATGAAAATAAAGCAAGCCTAGTTGTTTTATATATACAGCAATAAGTTGAGGGGAAGCTCTGGATTGGGAGCCAGCAGATCTATTTTCTCAGCTTGACTTTCATTGGTGACCACAGCAGTCCAAATACACAATAAATGCTAAGACTGCATGGGAGCTAGGTTGACTGACAACTGGAATAGGGAGAGAGGACACTGGTCAGAGGTAGCAGCTGAATGTTCAGTGTTCAGTGCTAAGCAGGGAGTTAATGTGCATTCCGAGCTCCAAGATGCCACTAGAATCTGAACTTCCTGGCTCAATCTGAGACCCCAGTCTGATGGGCAGGATTAAAAAGTCTCAGAAGTCTAAGCCAGTCAGAACCCACAGAGCTGTGTTCTGCAGGTGTTGCCTGGTGAGTAGCATCAAGATGTTCAAATCCATTTATCACACATTCTTTGATAGTTTAGATTAGACAGAAGCACTCCACAGGAGCAGAGACAAATTCTTCAGATTTGGGCTGGAGGTTCAGCTCTATGAGAACAGTCCCAGAGCTTATACTTCAAGGACCAAACTGGATTTATTGATAGAGATAGAGATAGAGATAGAGATAGAGATAGAGATAGAGATAGAGATAGAGATAGAGATAGAGAATCCTATGTTTTAGGATAGGATTTTTTTTCACATATTACCACAGACTGGGTAGCTTAAACGACAATTGGTTTCCAGCAGCCCTAAAAGCCGGGAAGTCAAAGGTTAAGGCATTGGCCAATCTGGTGTTCAGTGAAGACCCTCTTGCTAGTTTGCAGATGGCTGTCTTCTCACTTGTATCCTCATATGGCTGAAAGAATGAGCTCTACCTTTGTCTCCTTCTCTTCTTATAAAGACACTAATCCATCCTGGGGCTCCACTCTCATCTAAACCTAATTACTTCTCAGTTACCCCAACTCTTAATATCATCCCATTGTCACTTAGGATTTCAACATGAGTTTGGGGGAGGACACAAGAATACAGTGAATAACATCTCATCTAATGACAACCAGTTGTCCTTTGGAGAAAAATCTAGCCCCTATAAAAAGACTTATCATTTGACTCATCATTTGACTCTTACTAAAAGTGTCTGGATTTGTTAAAACTAAGCACACTTGACTATTATTCTGAAGATTTTCTCATTCCTATCCTATATACACATTTTTAAAAGAATTACCTACATAAGACTAATAGCTCAAACTATTACTGACAGCCTTTTAACATTGTAGGTAAAATAATGTGCTTTGGCATCATACAAGAAAATTTGTTAAATGCTAATGCTAAACATTTTTATATATTATTTAACCTGATCCACATGGAGCCCTATTTGTTGGCTATCCTTGTTGTTCCCATTTTGCAGAACTATATTTGACAGACTTGTTCAGTCACGCTGTTGATAAGTGGTATAACTAGGATCTGACTCCACGTCTGTGATTCCAGTACCTATTTGCCATTCTCCTACAACACTCTTTAAGTCTCTGACAATGCTGACATCCTTTCTTTTGAAATGTCACTTCTTTATGAGTAGTATTTTATTAATCCGTGACCAGGACACCATATTGCCAACAAGAAATTCTTTGAAATTTTAAATATTCATTTGAGAGAAAGAACGGTTCTGTGGAATTGTCAATTGGTAAATAGCATTTGGAGGTTCTCTGCATGGGCTCTATAAGTAGAAGATGTATCTGTTGGGCCGTAGAGGACAGAAAGCTCCCAGCTTCTACTCATATCTCTCTTTCACTTCATCTTCAGGGAGATGTACTGCTATGGTTGGCCAAAGTCAAGGAGCTTTTATGGGCCACAGCTAATGGTGGGACTTTGCTGACTCTAGGTGGAGATTAATGGGCAAATTGGAGAGTATGGTAGCCTGGGGATGGCTGCTTTTTTTGTTTTTTTTTTTTTGAGAAAATCTTATCATTTCTCCCTCTTTTGGGGATTCTCTATTACCCCACATGCTGAGTAAAACATGACTGCAGACTAATCTTCAGCAGTAGTTTTCCTATCCACGCTCTTACACCAAACTCATAATCAAAAACAAATAAGAAAAATAAAGTATAGGCAAGCTTCCTTGGCATCAGTGAGGCTACTCACTGACTGGCAGCTTTCCTCTACCTTCCTGCTTGCTAGGTATTCTAGCTCTTTCTTACCTTGGAGTGGCCCGATCTAAGGCATGTGTTTGGGCTGGGGAGAAGTAAGTGAAAGGGGTCTCTGGTCTAATTTGGTATTAGACCAAGTTAGTAACAGAGTTCTGGCTTTAGACTCAGCTCAGTAGAGTTCTGTGTTTGGGGAAAATCTCCAGGTAGTAATAAAGTGTTATTTAACTGTGCTTTGTTTTCTACACATATATATCTTTCTTTGTTTTCTGGCCAGATTTGTTCCCTGGCCAAATACCATCTTAATCACCTCCATTATTACAAAATTTATTTCCCTTGCGGAATTAAAATCTAAATGGAGATTGAAGAAACAAATACAGTGAGAGAATTAGGTTATGAGGTAAATCTTTTAGCATCTTCTTGAGGATATTGATTGTTTCTCCTCTTGTTTTTCACCAAGTCATAGACTTGCATAAGAGTAGTGATTTGGTTCCAAGCAAACTTACTGGTTGGTTTGTGGCAAATTAAACCACTTGTAGGACTCTTGTCACTAACCAGAAATCCCACTGTTTCGAGGTGGGATTGGGAAGGCTATATTTATAAGTATTTTGTGCCTACCACTTTATTAAGTACCAGACCCTTTGAGTAATTTTGAATATTTTCAAATTCAACTCTCACAACAGTACCATGATGCATATGTTATTAGTCCCATTTTAGATTTGGCAAAACTGAGGACCAGAGGCCGAGTCACACAGGTAGGAAGAGGTAGCACTGAGACTGAAGCTCTTCTCTCTGGTCCACCATTTCTATGCAGCCTTTCATCAGAGAGTCCTTTCTTTGATTCTTCAATATCATTAGCCTTCAGAAATTTTTCTTCAAACTGCAGAATTCATGAGGAGGAGATGCTTGGAGATTGAAATTGGAGATTTGGAGTTGGAGAGAGACATGAGGGTTTTATTGATAAACCTCAGTAATGTGTGGGGCTCTGAAAATCTGTCTCCAAGCTCTCTGTCCTACTAGCTCTTCATTAATTTAGATGTCATATGAGTCTTTTGGGCTAAATTTTGCCAAATTTCTGTGAAAAATTATTAAAAAAAAGGATCAGGAGGGATAATGTAAAAAATTGACTCTGATCTCATGAGTTTTATTCAACCCAAACAGAAGTTGGTCCAATTTGAAGAGGGCAGAATGGACTTCTGCAAACCCTTTCCTGCCCAATGCCCCCTAAATCACAAATAGTTAAATTCACTTAACTGCCCCAAACTCATTAGTTTGTACAGTCCAAAGGAAGCCAATATAGGACTGCTAGGTTTTGATAGGGGCAAAGGTCAAGGACAGTGAGTGGAGGCAGGTCACTATGAAGGGATCAGGGCCTGGTCACCCTTGGGTTGGCTGAAGATCACAAAACTCAGCTAAGCTGTCTTCAAATGCTACCCATGTCTGCTGGAGTTAAACAAAGTTCTGCAAAGGACAGCACCAAGCTTGAGTATAGTCCTGAGCTGCCTGCACTCATCAATATCTTGGCTGGTGGCCCTGTGCTCAGGGGCAATTTGCCTAGCTTTCTTGATCCACACCAGAAAACTTGCTTTTGAAGCAATTTGGAAAGCTCCAAAAGAAACATGCTTCATGCTATTGGTATTTCTGCCAAAGAGAAAAGATTCTGCTTTTCATCAGTGGTGTGCTTTTGCTCTGTGTGTTTCTCTAGCACCTATCGCTGATGGTCCTGCTCATGATGACACATGGCGTAACTGCAGCAGAAGAACAGAACAGGAACTTCTGGCCCTCAATTCCAGGCTGGCCTGGGAACAGGCTTATGAATGTTCAGATGCTTGAATGCAGGCTCGCTGGAGATCCATAGCAATCCTTTTGACATGAGGCTGGACATTCTTTATAGCTTCCCCAGACACAAGAATTGGCAGGGCTTGAAAAAGAATCACTGGCAGGAAGTTCATTTTCTTTATTGCTACCTCCCCAGACATAAAACTAAAAGCTTTTTACCTAAATCATGTTTGCTATCTCATGGGAGTAGGAGGTCATTTCCTTTAGAGTTTTCTCCAATTGAAGTCTAGTCCCAGAGGTTCAATAGTTCGAACAGTCCATTTGAATTTGAAGAGGTTTCTAATTGATATTTCTTATTCTTCCCTTCTGATTTGTTGTCATTCTTGCTCCTCTCCCTCTTTCTGCCACCAAATCTCAGATTCCTGAAAGTGAAATCCTTCCATTGTGAACTTCTTCATCTTTCACTTAATTACGATATTCATCTATAATGTTAGCTTTAACTTCATCACTTCAAACATAATCTTCTTTTGAGTTTCCTCTATTTAACCCAAATTTTTGTTTTCTTTAAATTTTTTAAAAAATTTCTGTAAATAAGCAGAAAAACGGAGGCCTCTCTGATGTGTCCAGTGATCTGGGTAACAGCATATTGTGAGGTGCAGACTTCATGATTTGTGTTTTGTAAATGAATACAAATCTAAGAATTTCTTATTTTCAAGATTTAAAAATACAATAACTAACATTTTATCTAGTTCTGTCTACAATTCTGGTGTGAAATAACAAGCTGGGAGCCCTGTGATCGGAGGTGGACAGAGTGACTAACCCTTTGTGTGACCTCCGGTAAAACGGCTTTCTCTTTCTGCCCTTTCTGTCCTCATCTGTGAAATGTGAATAACTTTGCCCCACTTAATTCGCTAGGTGACTGTATCAGGTCAGGCACAACAAATTGTATTGGGAAACATGAAGCTCTACAATTTGGTACAATATTGCTAGTCATTTATAAGCTTCTTCTCCAGTCCTTGGGCAGTGAAGGAAATACTTCTACAGTAAAAGGATTTCCTTCTACATGATCTCTGGGTCTTTCATTTTTCTGGCTCTCCAGAGAGTCTGTTCATAACTTTTCCATTTTTCATCTGCATTTCTCGTTTGTTCCTTCTTGATATTTTCTGACAGCATTTAAATGTAAATCTTTCATTTAAAAAAAAAAAACGTTATCTTTTACGGGAGAAAAACCCTTCCCCTGACTCTGCAGGTCTCTCTCTTCCAAGCCATCTCTCTTCTTTCACAGCCCGATTTTCCTCAAAGTTTTTTACACTTACTCTCTCCTTTTCTTCATTTTCCTTTTACTCTTTCTTCAGGCTAACTTGGCTTTCACTTTTTACCGAAATCATTAAACTGCTTTTGGGAAGGTCTCTGAAGTGTGCACCAGGGCTGCCATAACAAAATGCCACTAATTGAGTGGTTTGTTTTCTCACATTTCTGGAGGCTGCGAGTTCAAGATCAGGATGTTGGCAGCTTTGGTTTCTTCTGAGGTCTCCTTGGCTTGCAGATGGCCACTTTCTTGCTGTGTCTTCACATAGTTGTCTCTTAGTCTCTGTTGTTTGTGGCCTAATTTCCATTTCTTATAAGGATCAGGACCCACCCACATGGCTTCATTTTACCTTAATTACTTCTTTTTTTTGTTTGTTTTTTTGTTTTTTTTGGGATTGTAGGCCTTTATTTATTTATTTTTTTAATTTAGTTATTTTATTTAAATGCATTTCAAGTCATAGTACATATCCAGAGCTCAGTTTTTCCATTTCTCTGATTGCAAACCAGATAAAGTCACACCATTAGAGTCTTCATAGATGTGCCAGGGGTAGTAATGACCATCTCAAATAACCATTGTTACTATGCCCATTCCCCTTTCCTTCCTCCCACCTCCCCCAACCTTAATTACTTCTTTATAGGCCCTTTCTCCAAATACAATTACATTTGGAGGTAGCAGTGTCAGGACTTTAACATATGAATTTGCGGGGAGGGACACTATTAATCCTACCTGTCACCTATAACCTTTTTATTTCTATGACCAATGAAATCTCAGGAATAAATTCAACAGAGTAGACTTCTTCCTCTAGTTTGAAACTCTCCTTTGGGGGATTTGTTGGCTTTGTTGGCTCTATGTGAATGGTTTTCTTCCCTTTTCTCTTGCTTAACTCTGGCACTCCCCCCCCCCCCCCCCCAATTCCTGCTTTTTGCCCAAAGTCTCTAAATGCTAACATTCCTCAGTCCTCTGCTCTGGGTCCTCTTTTCTTCTTACTGTATGCAGACTCTAGACATGACCTTAATAATTCCAATGGCTTTAAATACCATCTGTATACCTATGACTCCTAAATGTAAATCTGTACTGTAGCTCTTTCCCACTAAACTCCAAAACAGTATGTCCAACTGCTGTCTTGAAATTACCGTGTGGATTTTCACAGGCATTCCTAATATTAGAACACAGAACCCTTGGGTTCTGTTTCAAAATCTATGCCTCTTCCCAAGTCCACTCTATCCTGTCACCTTACTTCTCTAGCCTTTCTGATCTTCATAAATGTCACCTCCATTTACCTACTTGCTTTTGCCAGAAATAAGGAATAATCTTTGATGCTTCCTTCTCATCACTCCTGTACACACTTACAACTAAATCCTGTTATTTTGTCTTCCAAATATGTCTTAAGGCTATCCACTCGTTCCATCTCCATCTGAACTATAGACTAGAACTCTTCTTCCCCGCTTCGTGCTCCTCCAATGCATTCTTTATGGAGCATCCAGATAGATTCTTCAAAGATTTCAATTAGATCATGTTTATTTTTTTGTTTATAAATTTTAATTGTTTTCCCAGGACTGCAAACACTAAGCATGTAGACATTAGTACTGGCTTAATTATTTCTATATATGCAGAGCCTAGCCCAGTGCCTTGCACTTAGTAGGCACTTACACATTGACCTAGCTCTTGTCTACTTTTTCAACTTCACCTCTCACAGCAGTTATTATGTCTCAGTTATGTTGCCCTTTTTCTCAGGCCCTTGAGCTGGCCTTGTTCAGGGCTGCTTTCAGCCTTTCTTTGTTGAGTAGGTTCCACGTTTATTTTTGCCCTCTAAGGAGTGTCCAAGGCCAGCTGCATGGACATCTCTGGGTATTTGTTAGAACTCATGCCTCACTCCAGACTTAACAAATCAGAATCTGCATTTTAATAAGGACCTCAGATAATTGATGTATATATTAAAATTTATGATTCCCTGCTTTAGATTTCAGCCTATGTATTAGTTCTTTAGAGAGACGTTTCTCAACTGGCTAATGCCTCTTAGGCCACTTAATGGGTAGTGACACCCAGAAAGCATCTCATCTGTGATACTCAGGAAGGACAGGAAGTGAAGCCCAAACATGGAAGATGAAGCCTACCAACTGGAAGCTGTTGATATAGTTTTACTGAAGGCTGATACTATCAAAAGTTTTGGATTGTGTAAAGGAACATGGAAAGTATGTGCATAGTTTTGATTTGAATAGATTGAAAATTACAACAAGTTTTGTTTACTTTAACAAATATTTTTGAGTTCTATCTGAAAACCACTTCATGACAAATGCACAGCAGTTAGCCACAATTGGTTTGGGTTTTCCAATATTCCATTGATCCATGGTGGGGTGCACTGTAGAATGTCCAGCTGGAACTCCTATTCTTTAATGTAGTTTGATTTGTGCTTTGAATCAAGCCAATTGTTCAGTGTTTTGTCGCAAACACTTTAGACATTTCATAGGTGACTGATTGGTCTGTGGTTCCTAGGGTCTTCTGTGGATTCTGCCAGAAGCCCAGTAATCACATTATTGTAAATCCAGCATTTTACAAGGAACATACAATAAGCGCTCAACCGATGAACTAAGCCTTTATTTGTGACCGTGAGATGAAAGAAAATACACTAATTAAAAATAAACACTTGAACTTGTCTCAAAGTATGACATAAGTAAGGTGTCATACATTTATTTATTCTTTGCTTGTAAAATACTTTGTTGTCACTATTACCAAGTATTTCAGGATTTTTATGGATACAAAAGTATTCTATTAATTTAACTGGAAAACTCATGGGAGTTATTCAACAAACTGAAAGTCTTGGCAGAGATGTACTTTAAAAGTATAATCCCACTCGTTCCTTGAGTATTGAAGCTGCTCCTTGTTTGTTTAATAATAGAGCTGATGAGTAGTTAATTTGAGTGGAAAGCTAGGTGCAAGTGTGGTGCTATTTAGACATAATGGGGGACATATTTGACAACTGTTGCACGCTGTAGAGGTAAAGCAAAACAGAAGTTCAAGTCAGCCCTGTGACAAATCTACATAGTTGAAAACTTCACACAGTTTCTCTGGACACTGAGGGAGCAAGTTTAATAGAAATCCAAGGGAATAAGAGAGGGACCAACATTTCTTGGTCGCTATGAAGTAGTCTCAAGGACTTTCTCTTATTAACACATCTCATTTTCTTTTTTTTTAAACAACCTTTATTTTATTTATTTATGTATGTATTTTGTATGTGGTGCTGAGGATCGAACCCAGTGCCTCACGCGTGAGGGGCAAGTGCTCTACCACTGAGCCATGACCCCAGCCCCAACACATCTCATTTTCTAGAGTGAAATTCTGACTAGGTGAAGGATCTTTAAAAATCTTACCACCTAGTCAGCATTTATGTGTCAACAATTCTTTTTTTTTTTTTTTTTGTAGTGCTGGGGATTGAACCCAGGGCCTTGTGCATGCAAGGCAAGCACTCTACCAACTAAGTTATATCCCCAGCCCAACTTTTTGTTTTGTTTTTTTTTTTAATTTGTAACAAAAGCAAGGATGAGGAAAGAGAAATGAATGCACTCAGAAGCTTCTTTGAGGCTCTACAAAAGGTGTGTGGGGTCATAACACCAGAGACCAGGCACAGGGAGGGCAGTTCCTGGCTCCCCATTCTTTGTCCATCTCCTACTTCACTGTTCCTCTCCATCACCCTCTCAGCTTCCCCTGGGGCCCTGAGTCCTGAACCTTCCTCAGGTGTAGTCATCTCCCTTCTACTTCCTCTAATAAAGGAGCATGATTTAAGTGAGGATGCTGATCTGCATTAAATTAAACTAGTTCAGCAATCATGATTAATTCCATGCTGGCTTCCAAAACCAGGAAAAAATTAACAATAAAAAGAAAAAGAAAAAATGTATGTCTTTCACTGGAAAAGTCACCATGTACCATTTTATCATGTCTTCCTGAGACAAATCCACATTTGATGTCTATCTGGGTATATATGTCACTTTCCTCTTGTGTAAAGTAGTGTTGGACTAAATAATCTTTCAAATCTCTTGAAACTGTAAGATTATATCCTTTTATGGCAAAGTTCCTTTTTCACTTAGTGAGTACTAAGTCTAGTTTTTTCTTTGAAGAGTCAAACCTGCCTTTCCTTTCCACTTATTATTCCTGCCCACCCCCGATTGATCTAACATATAATTTGAATTTTTTTACCCAAGAAGCTGCAACTTCTTTTATACATCTTCTTTCATGAAACTGGACTCTGACAATGTTTTGATTGAAGACAATGAAAAAAGATAAGATTGAACATAGTTATGCATTAAAAGTGTTTTTTAGATCAGCGTTTAATCACCAGGCAGTGTACGTAAAGAGGAATAAATTCCAGAATCTCACATCTTTCAAACATAGGTATCTTCTCACTGATTTGTCTTGAAGCTTTATAAATACATTTCATCACTAGTGGACTGGCAAACTGCTTGGCCCAAATAGAATATAGTGTGGACTTGGTAAATGGAGAATTCTATGTGCAGTGCTCTGCTGGAGCTGATAATTAAATATTCAGGAATTTTGTGAGGTGGTTGCCAAAGTTTTGGTACTTTGAAATTGACCATGGCAAAAATATTGACACAATGGAAATAAGCCAATGCTACAATTCTAAGCTTCTCCACATCCACTTTTCTCTAAATAACTGGTTTATTTACTAGCTCACCACTTTTTTTATGCTTATCAACTTTTAGAATTCCTGTAAAATTTCACAAATCCTCCTGTGCTCCCTATCTCACTCAGAAAGTTCTTAGGATGGTCAATGAGGCTCTAAATGAATGTTGGGGCAGCCCCAAAAGGGTATATTTAGGCTGTCTCACTGAGACTTCTGGTGGGCTATGCTATGTATTTTTTTTGGTAGCGGGGATTGAACTCTGGTACTCGGCCACTGAGCCACATCCCAGCCCTATTTTGTGTTTTATGTAGAGACAGGGTCTCACTGAGTTGCTTAGCGCCTGCCTCACCATTGCTGAGGCTGGCTTTGGACTTTGGATTCTCCTGTCTTGGCCTCCCAAAGTGCTGGGATTATAGGTATGTGCCACCCCGCCTGGCTATGCTATGTTTTTAGTGTGTAGCCAGGCCTGGGAACCGGCTATGTTCGGACTGGTCAAGGCCAGAAACACTCTGATTCAGCATATATACTCAAGATCATAAACATTAACTTGTGAGCACATCCCTCACTATGTGACCGGTAGGCAGTTATCTTCTTTGTTTGGCCTGCATATGAAAACGGCCTATGGAAAAGACTGGCACTGCTAAGGGGCTAAAATGGAACTGGCTGGGGACTAAAGCTGATGCTTGAGGCTCTTACCACCTCGGAATAAGAAGCGTGTCTACTATCCTAACTCAAACCTTGCTTCCTGGGTCTGAGCACCCTGCACAACAGGGAGCTCACCCACTTTTTCTCTCAATCTCTCTCCTGTCTCCTTCTATTCCTCTGTTTACCCTTTCTCCCTGAAGTGCTTTTCCTCAAATATCTACAGGGCTGGTTCCCTCACCTCCTTTGAATGTTTGCTCAATTGTTCTTTTCTCAGTATGACCTTCTGTATTAGTTCCCCATGAGTGCTGTCACAAATTCAGTAGCTTACAAGACCATACGCTACCTCTGCCTCCTCAGCTTTTCCAGCATTGAGAGGATGCCCACATCCCCGGACTCGTGGCTTCCTTCTAGCTAGTAGTAGTTCTAGCCACCAGTGATCTGTCTTCATGTTTCCTGCCTTTCACCTTTTTGCCTTCCTCTTTCTTTCAGAAACACCTTTGTGATTACAATAATAGGCCCATCTGGATAACCTAAGATAACCTCCCCATCTCATGATGCCTAATTTAAACATGTCTGCAAAGTCCCCTCTGCCAGGTAAGGATATGGACATGTTTGGCAGGGTATTATTTTGCCTACTCTCCCTTCCTTGACCATCCTGTCTCAGTATTACTTATCCCTCTTCCACTCTGGACTTTTCTCTGTACTCAGCTTCTGGCATATTACATATTTTACATATTCATTTGGTTGATGGTCTAAATTCCCTCCCTCCCCCACTGAGTGTATTCTGCATGAGGGTAAATATTTTTGTTTTATATATCAGCTGTATTTTTGTTGTTTAGTGCAGGGATTACCCAAGGCAGAACTACTATGTTCGCATTGAAATGTTTGCCCTTGTTCTGATTTCTAATATTCTTCCTTGTATTTGCTTTTGCTCTTTCTTTGGAATATACTAAAAAATTATATTAGTTTCTGACTACACATTAAAGTCCTAAAGCAAAGAAAAACTTTTTATCCCTCATATTTCTGTAACTCTTCTTCTCTACATAGTGCCAGATATTGAATATCTAGGTGTTGAGTATTTGCTTTTCTATTTCTTATCTTTTGTTTCTTAGAAATTAATCTAAGGAAAATGGGATCAATTTTATCAACTGTTTTTTCTTTTGGTGTAGGGGGAGGATAGGCAGTGGAGGAGGGCTTTGAGTTGCTTTACCACTGAGCTATATCCCCAGTCCCTTTTAATGTTTTATCTTGAGACAGGATCTTGCTTAGTTGCCGAGGCTGACCTGGAACTTGTGATCCTCCTGCCTCAGCCTCCTGAGTCTGGGATTAGAGGCATATACCACTGCTGAGGTCTTTACTTTTAGAAGAGAACTTCTTTGTATAGGAAATGTATCTCAGTTTGGGCACAGCGGTAAAAAATTTGGAATTTACAAGCTGTAAGACCATACACCTTTGGCAATAGTTTTTCCCTGTGGGATTTCTATGATAGCTATTCTGATTATTGTGAAATGATAGGTTTGGATGTCTACATTTAGATCCAGCAAAGCCTTGAAGTTAGGGTGGTGGAGCAAGGGATAATTTTTATTTGAAAATTTTGCAACCTGTTTATGTGAAGGGCAGAAGGATCTGTATTTTAAAATGTCAAGAGAATTTTCTTGATGTTATGATTGTGGCAAAAATAGAATTCTTAGAATTCTGAATGCTAAGTTGAGAATAGATGTTTTAATACTTTTCCTGCTGTGGTCTGAGACTTGGAATCATGAATTAAGATCTTGCATTGACATGAAATTCTCATTGGCATTTCTGGTAGTTATATTTACTTATTCCAGAGCAAAATTAATATGTGATAGGGAGAATATTTTCTATTGATGCTTAGGTTATGATGGCAAGACTCTTCCTTAGAAAAGTAAGAGTGTTGTGAGGACACCAGACTCTGTAACGTCCTTTGCCTTCCAGGCATTGTCAACAACTTGAATCTATCCAGTAACCTTATCAAGTAAAAGCAAACAGTAAAATAAAAGCCATTTATCGGAAACAGCAGGTTGGAAACTTTATGGGTACACTTTGAAGGTGGCTCACTAACCCAAGCAGGGCATGAATTTTGTATTCTCCCAGTAATCCAGGTCTTCAGAGTTTTGTGGACTTTTCTCAATAATACACTGAATATGTGGAGCATTGTTAATATTCTGCTTATGGTTGCCAAGGATAAAATAAAACTTGCTTTGAATAATATTGTAAAAACATTGAAAGAAATCTTTGCCACAGGAACTAAAGTTCAATTATGTGCTCTATACAGAGCCATTGGAGGTGGGACTGGGTTAAGCCTTTTGAGTTGAGTTTAGATAACAGGAGCAGACATCTTTATTGGATTTTTTTTCTGGGAAAGAGAAAAATCTCAACATTATCTGATCTGGTCCACATGTGTAAAGTTCATTCCTGTTTTATTTCTTTGCTTCCCCTTTGGATCCTTTTTCCTTATGCTTGAGTCCATGTAGAGAGAAGTTTAAATGAGTCTAAATAAGTAACCCTGGGAATTTATCAACTTATTCTCATATTTCCATTAATGTTGAAGCATTTTGAAAATTCTTCTATTGGAAACCATTCTCAGAGATGGTGACATGCCCTAAGAGAAAGCTTTTCTCATGGGTTTAGAGCTGCATTTTAGAGTCACATACAATAGAGCTAACATGGACTTCAGCGTCTCATGGTCTTTGAATCCAGATTATGCCCTCAGTGCGTGTGAGGCCTTGGTTAAGTTATTAGTCTCTTTGAGTCTTAGTGTTTGGGTACGATGACATGTACCTCACAGGATTGTTGTGTTGATGAATTGCTATC
Source organism: Geosciurus inauris (assembly GCA_004024805.1). NCBI lineage: Eukaryota > Metazoa > Chordata > Mammalia > Rodentia > Sciuridae > Geosciurus > Geosciurus inauris. Next base: position 13,861 of record PVHX01017770.1, on the reverse strand, counting down.
CTGTGCACAAATCCAGTGTAGTGTCTTCTTTCCCTCTTTTCTTTAACCAGTCCCTGATTTCCCATCAGCATTTATGTCTGGATCTGAGTTCTGAGAGGTTTGTCACACAATTAAGCTTGATACTTATTACAAATGAAGAGCTTGACTTAGGTGTTAGTGTTACAGGGCTGGGGACTTCCAGGAAACTGAGGCAGCATGAAGATCCCCCTTCAAACCCTGAGTTTTGCCATCAAGTTAGGAAGTTTCGCTCAGAGGAACAGGCAAGAGTTTATTAGAAGGGATAGGAAAGGAGAAAAGGAATGGGTCCTCTTAGAGAGGAAAGGGACAATGTGCCACTCCTGCATTCTAATTTTATTGGGGGGTTCTTGACTTTTGACTGACAGCAAGACAATATCAGCCTTTCAAGTCCCCACCGCCATGACAACTCTAGGTCACCTTGGCTCTTGCTGACCAGTTCTAATTGGATTTGTAACCATAAATGATTATAGTTTTTATGATTAGGAGAAATTATCTTTATCTCTCTGAGTTTCAGGATCTAGTCTGTGAAAGGGTTATAACATTTTTTCCTTTCAGGGTAGCTTGGGTTCATTTTAATACCATTATTTTGGGTCTGCATTTCTCCTGCAGATAACAGGTAATTTGTTGAGGAATATGGCATATCCTGTCTACCTAAGCCAGGCAAGGCTGCAGGTAAATTACTTCTTTGAAAAGAAAGCATGTGGGTACCAGCACAGTGGTCCTGTTTTATAGAATTATTCTATTACTGCGAGTTCCTACCACTTATATCTGTCTGTCCCCTATCATTAGGACACCAGGGAATGGTATCCAGAGCCTGCAGGGTCCTTTAAGTCCTGTGAGGAAAGTGAGGCAAGTCAGAAGTGGGAAGTAATGCTCTTGAAGCCACTTTAAGGCAGTCACTGGGGTCTTTGGTAAAGGCATTGTTAGTACTGAGCTGAGGGACTGAGGTGTTAGAAGGTCTATGAGATGAATGGCAGTATTGATTTGTTAGGAAAATTTCTGTTTCCTCTGAGTCTCATGTAATCCCTTACATTCCAGTCAAATTCACAGGCAATGAAAAATCTCCCTGAATTTCTGACTAGGCCTCTTTGCCATCATTTCTCCTCTGTGAGGGGATCTTCTTTGAGTAAGCGGGAAAGTCAGTACACCTGGAGCAGTGGGGCACTTGATCCTCTTTCCTCATCAAAACTATTGGTTGCCAAGGTCAAGAAAGAGCCTGCTTATAGTATGTGTGCACTGGTCTCCTCCTTTTAAAATAAATATACCTTTCTAATATGTATTCTTCCACTTCTTTTATTTCCTAGCTCACTAGTTCAACACATTTATTTGTGGAGCAGCTGGCCTGGAAAGAGAAGGGAACCTTCTTTAGCATCAAGGGAAAAAGAGAATGTACAGAGATATAGGGCTGGTCTTATATAACTTTTGATGATTTCTGAAATAAAATAAGAACCTGGAAGAGCAAAGACCTGATATGACTGGAGATTCTTCAAGAAATCTAAAAAGTCAGTTCAATAGAACTTCCACAGTCACTTTGCAAAAGTGATTGGCCATGTTGGAATAACAGTGTATAATTCTAAGGGTTTAAAGTGTTTAGCCAACATTTATTAGTGGCTACTGTGGGTCTGGTGCAGGACAACTGTAGTGGGACCCAGCAATGAAGTGAAAGTCCTCACTGTTAGACCCTCAGTTACTATCCAAGTGTAGAGTACCTCACAGCATGTGTCACATGTCTTGCACAAGAGGTATGAAAAGCAACTTCATCTGGTGGCCAAATAGGGCAGGCATCAAGGAGGAGGTGTCTCTTGAGTTGGTTGCAAAGAACAAGTAGACTTCTGTCAGGCAGACTGAAAGACATTTTCCTAAAGTTACATTATACTTAGGCACTTATTTGGAATTTTGATGTCAGGATAAAAAGAGAGGAATGGTTGTGTGTGTGTGTGTGTGTGTGTGTGTAGTATTTTTCACAGAATTTCTTTGTGTTAAGAAATTGTGCTAAGCTTACTTGTAAAGATGAAGCTTGCCTGAGTTCCCATAACTAAGGTACAATTGATCTAAACTATAATCAATCACTCCCAGTGCTGGAGCTTTATGGCACTCCAATGCTTCCAGGTGGGCTGGATTACTTTCTGAAATTTATTTACAGACCAAATCATAACATACAACAATTCCAAGGCTTGAACCTATAAGGGGACTATAAATAGTTAAAACTTTGTGATTTGCACTAACAAATACCCTTTTCCAAACTATTATTTTCTAATCTGTATCAATATACTGAACAAGTTGCAGACTTTTTTATATATGGTGATGAAAGTACCTTATAAATTAAGTTCTAATATCATATTTGGCTGCATGATCATCACTACCATGTTAATGCATATTCATGAGTATTCTGTGTATCCTAATCTTGCACCAAAGACAGTTTAATAATAAATGATTTTAAAGTAATACTGGCAATTTAATAAAAAGCTTCACATAATGGTTGCACCCCATTTGTTGTTGTAAAAAAAGGCATAAAATCTGTGAAGATTATGTGGTAAAATATACTATTGTTATTATTATAGATATACTTTATTAATTGGGTGATGGTTTTAGAAAGTGTAGGAGTTTTAACTATGAAGCTAAACTGAAGCATAAAGAATTTGGTGTTTTCTTTAGAACATCATAACTGTTTTTTTAAAAAATATATTTATTAGTTGTTGATGAATCTGTAGATATTTATTTACATATGGTGCTAAGAATCGAACCCAGTGCCTCACATGTGCTAGGCAAGCACTCTACCAATAAGCCACAACTCCAGCCCACTCATAACTTTTTTAAAAAATTCCTTTGATTTATACTTTTAGCATACTATGGATTAGCAACTGAGTGTACCTGTATTACTATCTTTATAATGTAACAAGATTTTGTATAAATTTTTAATCTGTCAAGGATAAGGGTAGATAAGTCAATAAGATCACATTTGTCTCCTGACATATCATTTTGAAGGATTATTTAAGACCATGGGAAACACTGATTCATGTTTTCCAGAGAGAAAAAATTTTTTCAGCCTCCCCCTCCCACGATGCATTGAACCACTAAGCTGCATCCCAAGCCCTTTGTAAAAAGATTTCACTTTGTGATAGGTTCTAAGTTGCCCAGGCTGGCCTAAAACTTGCAACTTCCTGCCACAACCTCCCGAGTAGTTGGTATTACAGGTGTGTGCCATGGTGCCCAGTTATTTTCTTAAATCCAAATCCATCCTGCCTACTTTTGATTAATTGAAGCAATAGGTTATCACAAACTTTACGGAAAAATTCTTTCTCTATTGTAACCAAAAGAGACACATTTTGCTTTCTTGGGCTCTCTTTCTACACCTCAACATCCTAAAGCCATTCATCCTTCTACTCCCACCCCGGGGACTGTTTCATTCCTGTAGTCCTTATTATTCCACCTGATATTCAAGTCTGAAATCTATGAATCTCCCCACTTCCTGGCTCAGTTTCTGTTGGTCCCGCCTTCTAGGGAGAGTCTCTTACTTTTTTCTGAAACTGTGGTGGCTGTATAGTTTAGACCTTTGTCATTTATTGCAACAGGTCCCTTTTGGCCTCCCTGCCTCTGCCCCTCCAATTTATATTCTTTCTGAAACGTGATGTGATCATGTCCTTGCCTTGCTTAGAAACCTTGCTCTGATTCCCCAATGCATGCAGAATCAAGTGCCAACTCTTTAATAGGATTGAGACAGTTCTCTGCATCTGGCTTCTAATTATTTTCTCTCACATCAGCACCTTACACTCCAACCATATTACATAACTTTTGCCCTCCTGCCTCCTGTTGCACACCCACAGGCCTTTGCTCTATCCCAAAGCTCGCTCTCTCTCTCAGCAGCCTGGCCCCTTACATGAGCTTTAACCTGAGTTGTTTTACTGAACTTTGGATCTCTCACCTCTTGTGTCCTCTGTTATTTGTCCACTCCTGGATTTAGCCTGTCTTCCTATTTTGACCCACTACTTGTACTGCCTCTGGTTTATCTGTCTAATTCTGGTTGACAGTGTTATTGATAAGCTTTGTATCTACTTGTTCTTTCAATTACTTTTCAGCTTCCTCTGACCAGGCTCCTTGCACTGTATCTATAAACTGTTATTGGTTTGAGAGTGATGGTGTATTTCTAATCAAACTATTTAGTAGATTTATAGCTACAATGGTATAGTGAGAGAAATGAATCTACCTTTGAGATTATAGCAATATTACTTAAGGATCCATAAATAATTTGTTTATTATTGTTGTTGTTGTAGCTATTTTTCAACTGCAGTGTCAAAGTAGGCAAAGCCTTGGTCACCAATCTGAGACCAGGCTTTAATCTTTCTTGGGATATTTATAATCCCTGCAAATATTCTGAAATTTAAATGACATTTAGTGGCCTGATAAAAATAGGGATTTTATTTTATTAAGAATGGAGCAGAGTTTTAGCATTTGACTACTGCAACATCATTTCTATAGATTCATATTAAAAAATATTTATCTTTTGACATAGAAGTATTCCAAGTCTCAGTTCTTGGCCCTGTTTGTCAGATCACCCCTATGTGATCTCATAAAACCTGGTGGCATTAAATACCTTGTATATGCTGAAGGTTTGTACACGTTTAATATATATATATATTTTTAGTTATAGATGGACACAATGTCTTTATTTTATTGCTTTGTATGTGGTGCCGAGGATCAAACCCAGGGCTCCACGCATGCAAGGCAAGCGCTGTACCACTGAGCCACAATCCCAGCCCCTGTACATGTTTATATCCACCTCCAACCTCTTCCTTGAATATCAGTCTCATATCTAATTATCTGCTAATTATTGCTACTTGGAGGATTAATAGTCAATTCAAACATCACAAATCCAAAATGGATGTCTTAATCTTTTACTCCCAACCCCTGGGTCCTACACCTGTTCTTTTTTTCAGTCTTTCTCATCACAGTAAATGGCAGCTCCAAAGCACATATTGGTTGCTGAGCCAGAAAACTGCCCCCTTCTTTGTTTTATAGACCCTATATCAGCAAACACAGTTGAACTGAGTTTGGAATCTTATCTTCTCACCACATCCATTGTGTTCCTTGTACATTTTATCATTGCTCTCCTGGATTAAATAATCTCCTGGATTATTTAAATAGTCTCTTAACTCATCTCCCATTTATTCACCCTGTTCCCTGCAATTTATTCTTTACTTAACAGCCGCAGTATGATTTTTAAAACATAATGCAGATAATGTTTTCCTTGGCTTAAAATTTCCCAGATTGATGTAAAAGCTAATGGCCTACCACAACTAACAAGGTCTTGCTTGTTTTGTCCCCTGACACTTCTCTGATTTAACATCCCATCATGCTTTTGTCTTCCACTGTATTCTTCAAAAATGCCAGACAGATGTGCTTCTGCCTCAGGGCCTTTGCACTTGTGGTACCCTTTTCCTGGAATGCTCTGCCACAAGCTATCAGCCTGGCTCACTTCCTTTCTTTATTCAGGCTTCTCTGCTTAATTATTCTCCTGTTGTGTCAGAAACCTTTTCTGACCACTTCATTTAAAATAATATCCCATCATTCTTTATTCCCTCATTATATTTTATTCTTCTTCATGGCACTTCCTATCACCTGACATATTTTCTATACGTATTTTAAAAATTTCTGAAGATGGAAGAAAAAATAGGCCCAAATCTTCATCATGTCAGATTAGGACCATACTTCCTTAACAAGACTCCTATAGCACAAGAAGTAAAATCAAGAATCAACAAATGGGATGGATTCAAACTAAAAAGCTTCTTCTCAGCAAAAGAAATAATCAATGAAGTGAAAAGAGAGCCGACATTCTGGGAACAAATCTTTACCACACACATACCTGATAGAGCTCTAATCTCCAGGATATATAAAGAACTCAAAAAACTTAACACCAAAAAAACTAACAACCCAATCAATAAATGGGCCAAAGAGCTGAACACAAACTTCACAGAAGAAGATATACAATTGATCAACAGACATATGAAAAAGTGTTCAAGGGCTGGGGACATAGCTCAGTTGGTAGAGTGCTTGCCTTGCATGCACAAGGCCCTGGGTTCAACCCCCAGCACCAAATAAATAAATAAAACAAAAAAATGTTCAATATCTTTAGCAATAAGAGAAATGAAAATCAAAGATTTCATCTCATACCAGTGAGAATGGCAATTATCAAGAATACAAACAATAATAAGTGTTAGCGAGGTTGTGGGGAAAAAGGCATGCTCATACATTGCTGGTGGAACTGCAAATTGGTATAACCAATCTGGAAAGCAGCATGGAGTTTCCTTAGAAAACTTGGACTGGAACCACCATTTGAGCCTGCTATCCCACTCCTAGGTCTATACCCAGAAGACTTAAAAACAGCGTACTACAGTGACACAGCCACTTCAATGTTTATAGCAGCTCAATTCACAACAACTAAACTGTGGAACCAACCTGGATGCCCTTCGATAGATGACTGGATAAAGAAACTGTGGTATATATACACAATGGAATATTAGTCAGCAATAAAAGAGAATAAACTTATGGCATTTGCAGGTAAATGGATGGAGTTGGAGAATATCATGCTAAGTGAAATAAGCCAATCTCAGAAAACCAAATACTGAATGTACTTGTTGATAAGTGGATGCTGATCCATAATGTGGGGAAGGACATGGGAACAATGGAAGAACTCTGTTCACAGGGGTGTAAGGGGGGAGGGGCCATGGGGACAGTAAATGTGGTGGAATATGATGGTCATCATACTCTAACTTTATGTTTGACTGCATGTATGTTGTGATTCTATATCACTTACAACCAGAGAAATGAAATGTTATCCTCTATCTGTGTACAATGAATCAAATTGCACTCTGTTATCATGTAAGCCTAAATAGAATAAATAAATAAATTAAATATGAAAAAAATTTCTCTCTTGGTTGCTTCTGCTGTTCCCCACATAAGCTTCATGACAGTAGAAACTTGATTTTGTTCATTGTCTATCTTTACCTCTTTTACTAGTGCTAGATATATCATCAGCATGCAGTTTCATGTTGCATGCATAAATGAGTATGTATATTTAAGAGGTATGATAAATTATTTGAAAGGTTGTGTCAGTGAACTAGGTGCTCAGTATTCATTTGTGAAAAGAGAAAAACAAACAGACATACAATAAGGAGCCCAAATCCTTTTTGAAAGATTTCCCTCTGTATTGGACCTGGTTCATCTCTCACTTTTCTTGGTTTCTTGATCATTAATGACTTATGTATTACATCTCTGGGTCTTTTTATTTAAATTATTTTTTAGTTATACATGGACATAGTGTTTTTATTTATTTTTATTTTTATTTTTATTTTTTTTTACTTGTTTTTATGTGATGCTGAAGATCGAACCCAGTGCCTCACACATGCGAGGCAAGCACTCTTCCACTGAGCCACAACCTCAGCCCCACATCTCTGGGTCTTTTTTGATGACTGTGTGCTACCTTGTGAAGTATTTTTTATGTTCATGTTCATTGTCTGTACAAAGACTGCAGATTGCTTGAGGGTAGGGACTGGGTCCTGTATTTGTAGCAAGTACAAAAATGAGGTTTTAACACATGAATAAAATCTAGGTTCATTACAATTCATTTTAGTTATCTCTATGATGCATATAAGAAATTAAAGATTAGGGCCATTTAATGTATTGTGTAGTTTTGGGTTAAAAAGTTAGGGTCAAACAGGATTTAAAGAAGCACCCCAGAAAAAAAGCACCTGTATCTTTTATTTCTCTAGTAAGAATTTTTGTTTGGTTCAGTAAATTCTACACATGACTGAACACCTCCTGGCTCATTGGAAGTTGGATAGAACAACAGCAATCTCAACTTTGGAATTAGCAGCAAATAAGTCCCACATGACAAATATTAGGGCACAAGTGTTGAAGATCCCATGTTAATAGTGCAGATGGGGAATTTAAATCTTTTCCACACATTTTCCACCAGGCATTGAGCAATGTAGATGTTTAGGGCAAGGAGAAAGTGTGGGGGAAACATATCCCTAGTCATTCAGGAAAAAGGAAATATCCACAATTTTCTTCTATACCAAAAAATACCTCCCAAATCACATGCAGTGCATGACTTGATGGAGTTTGCTTGATGCCTTTTGAAAGATTGTTATCAAATCCAAAAAGAGGTACTATAAAATTTTTTTAACCTCAAATCTTATCTCTTTATTTTCAGATATCCTCTGTATCATTCTAGATAATTTTGATGTTTTCTTAAATATTGACCCTATCTTAACATTTATAGCTCCTTGATCTCTCCAAAGACATTATTTAGGCCAAACACACCAGTCTGATTTTTTCATCTTCCCATAACTAATTTCCTTGATTATTACTGTTTTCTGCCTGCTCAATGTACTTTAATTTTCTGAATTTTTCTCACCAGTGAGTCCTGAGAACTAAGTATGACACTATGATGTCGACTCACTTGGTCCTTCCTGAGGCTCCCTTATCACGTCTAAGTGGAACTAGATACCTGTGTTTCTACCATCCACACTCTAGTCACTTCTTTTTTAGCTATCATCACTAAAACAAGTAAATCTTGTTTTAGTTTCTTGTAACAGTTCTATGTCTCTTCTGCCATTATGTCTTTACAAGGACCTTCCTTCCACTACATGGAAGTGTTTTATAACACTCCCCACAGAGATCTTAGCTTACTAGGCTGGGTCTTATTTTTACTGCCTGCCTCCATTTCCAATCTGACTATATTCCTTGGTTTCATTTCTCAGCTCTGAATGTTAATGATGCTGTATGGATGGATGTTGTGATTTGCCCATGGAGGTTATTAAGATGATATTTACTTCTCCTCCTTAAATCTTTAATAAAGATGGGAAGTTCAAAAGTATTCCCTGTATTGTAGCATTAGAAAATCCCCTCAATCCCCAAACAAATTTAACATTCCATTATTTAACTTTTCTTTCCGTTTTCTTCTGTTCAGTCAGCTGAATCCCTTTCACCATGTTCATGGCACAAGAAATACTGTCCAATTTTGTAAGTGGAATTATATGAACTTTCATCTTTGTTAAGTCAGAATTTAGGATGCTTTCTTTTATGAATTAGCATTAACTGCATCAAAAGAGCTTAATGAGATTCACCTGGAAAGATGTGTAAGGTGATTATTTTTTCATCATTTACTGAAAAAGAAAAAAATCCTTTGATTTGTTATGCTTTTGGGAGTAGAACACAGCAGCTGGAAAAAGAATATTGAAAAAGGTCGAAGGCATAGTTGAGCTCATTTGAAACAAATTGGTGGGGAATGATCCTGTGTCCAAGTAATACTGGTGTGGGCAGACTGAATAATACCACAGATGGGATGACCACAGGCCTTGTTTGAAGGACCAACCAGAAGCTATGGTCATTCATTTAATTACTGAATACCTAGGGATGGAGTCTGGTATGCAGTCCTGAATATCAAAGATGGCGGCTTCACCTCCCAGGAAGTGCACCTGAGATAACCTATGTGGTACAGCTGCCCTGACCTGGCTTCCTGACTGTGAAAAGGGAGGGATGCCTTTGATGCAGAGACAGTGCAGTCTGCTCTCTGGGTCCAGCTCTGTAACAGTAGAGCAGTCTTAGATGTTGGATCTTAGATATTATGTTGGCTGGCTACTTTCCCAGGTTTTAAAAATTGCTACTGTAGCAGAATTTTCCTTACTTCATGAAGGTGGAGTTACTTGGAGAGATTTTGAAGACAGTCCTCCTTCACCATCCTGTTTTCCTTCTACTCTTTTGGACTACATTTATCTACTCAGTATCAACTGCTTATCTTGATTTCAAATTCTTCTGATATTAGGAGGAAAAAAATAGAAAATTTTGACTTCTTTTCCTTGTCAGTATCTCCCTAAGAGACTGGGAAGGATACAGATTATGGAAATAGAGTAGAGACACAGCAATGGGGCCCAAAGCAAAGGACTATGAGGTCGAGGTTATCCCCTGCTCTGGGGACTCTCCATTTGCCAGTCTTGAGACTCTGATACTTTCTTTACTGTCTTAAAAATGTTCCTGTTATCTCTGTGCTGACAGTGATGTGCAGCAAGTATGGTCTGGTGAAGACAAGACTTTGATTTAGAAAAATTGCAGTTGTCATCTGGATCCTTTTGAGATGGCAGATTATGAAAAATGGATTTGAAAAATGGACCCCTATTGTGAAAATTACATTTGGCTGATAACTGAATGTGTGACGATCAGGCGATACTTTGGAGTCTTCTATTTACTACAGTGTAGCTGCTGGCCAGACAAAAAAAATTATGGGAGCCCAGGGAGGCCCAGGGCCACCCCTGCCAACCTGCCAGCAAGTGGGGATCCCTGGCCCAGGCCCAGGAATACTGGGCCGACCCCTGTGGAGACCAGGCAGGTCCAGGACAGGACCACCAACTCCTGTGGAGCCCAGGCCCAGGCACAGGACTGCCCACTGTGCCGAGGACCACACCCACACACCATAACACTGCATCTTCAAACAAGCTGCCCAGAGCCATCCTTTGGCTTGCCCTTTCAGCTCCATCTCTAAAAGTGGTTGCCGCCATCTTTGGACACCTCCAAGGCCATCTCAGGTTACCTCCTCTGCTGCCACCACCATTTTTACTTGTGGCAGCTTATATCTTGGGACAACTGCTGGGGGATGGAAGCCCAACACCAAGGTACTTACAGGTTTGACACTACTTTATCACTAACTAGGGAGTAGCTGCTTCCCTAGTCCCTATCTAGGGACAACAGCCAGGACCCGGAAGACCACCACCAAGGTGTCTGTAGGCTTGGTTACATGAGAAATATCCCTGCTAAGTGTGCTAATAGCCAACATCTTGTTGCAGAGGCAGGAGAGAGCCTTGTACAGGGTCGCCTCTTTCTCTATTTTCTCCTATTAACAACTTCTTTTGATTCATCTTTCACTCTTCCTATGTTCTAATGTCTCTATATTCTCACCTCCTACATCATAAACATCACACCCTATACCCTCCTCCATTTCTTTCTTTGTCAACCATTAGAATTGTAGATCCTTTTGCAAACCTATTGTTTATCTTGCAGATAATCATTGAGCACATCATTACTATTTATTGTGACAAAACTGCGATCATCTAAACAAGAGCTATTTGGTTTAAGGCTGTATATCATTTGCATTGGGTGCTGTAAATATTGATCTCCCTTTTAAAGGCGAGACATTGGTAACCAGTAGGAACACTGTAAGATCATAGGGTGGAAACTGTAATACCTCAGATCTGCACTGCTAGAGGGGAAGACACAGGGAAAGCAAGAAAAGACAAGGGAAGAAAGTGCCCCAAACAAACCAAGATAATACAATAATAGAATCCATTGATGGCATAGTTGGTGAAATGTCAGAGTTAAGAATGTACATAATTAAAATGACCTGCAAATTAAACAATGACATAAGTGAGAAAATATAGGCAAAAATTGATGACTCCAATAAAGAAAAAAGAGTGCAAATACAGGTAGCAAAAGATTATTTCAAGAAAGAGAGAGAGATTCTGAAAAAAAAAAAAAAACAAAAACAAAAAACCAAACAGAAATCCTTGAAAGGCAGGAAACAATAAACCAAATAAAAAACTCAATAGAAAGCATCACCAACAGACTAGATTACTTGGAAGACAGAACCTCAGATAATGAAGACAAAATATACAATCCTGAAAATAAAGTTTACCACACATTGAAGATGGTAAGAAACCATGAACAGAACATCCAAGAATTATGGGATAACATCAAAAGACCAAATCTAAGATTTATCAGGCTAGAGGAAGGCACAGAGATACAAACCAAAGGAATGCACAATATCTTCCATTAGAAACTATTTTGAAAAATTTATACTCCAATAAAATAGAAAATATTAATGACACCAACAAATTTTCTGGAGAAATATGATCTGCCCAAACTGAATCAGGAGGACATACACAACTTAAACAGATCAATTTCAAGCAAGGAAATAGAAGAAACCATCCAAAGCTTACTAAGTGAGAAAAGCTTGGGACCAGATGGATTCTTAGCAGAGTTCTACAAGACCTTCAAAGAAGAATTAATACCAATACTCCTCAAATTATCCCATGAAATAGAAATGGAGGGAACCCTTCCACACTTATTCTATAAGGCTAGTATCGCCCTGATTCCAAACCCAGAGAAAGACACATCAAAGAAAGAAAACTTCAGACCAATATCCCTGATGAACATTGATGCAAACATTCTCAATAAAATTCTGGCAATTCACATACAAAAACATATTAAAGAGATAGTGCACCATGATCAAGTGGGTTTCATCCCAGGTATGCAAGGTTGGTTCAACTTATGGAAATCAATAAAAGTACTTCATCACATCAATAGACTTAAAGAATCACATGAGAATCTCTATAGATGCTGAGAAAGCACTTGACAAAATACAGCACCTCTTCATGTTCAAAAAACTAGAAAAACTAGGGATAGTAGGAACATACCTCAAAATTGTAAAAGCTATCTATGCAAAAACCAAAGGCCAACATCATCCTAAATGGAGAAAAATTGGAAGCATTCCCTCTAAAAACAGGAACAAGACAGGGATGCCCTCTTTCACCACTTCTATTTGACATAGTCCTTGAAACTCTAGCCAGGGCAACTAGACAGATGAAAGAAATTAAAGGGATATAAATAGAAAAAGAAGAACTTAGATTATCATTATTTGCCAACGATGTGATTCTATACTTAGAGGATCCAAAAAATTCCACCAGAAAACTTCTAGAATTAATAAACAAATTAAGCAAAGTAGCAGGATATAAAGTCAATACCCATAAATCAAATGCATTTCTATACATCAGCAATGAATCCTCTGAAAGTGAAATTAGGAAAACTACTCCATTCACAATAGCCTCAAAAAAAAAAAAAATACTTGGGAATCAATTTAACAAAAGAAGTGAAAGACCATTACAATGAAAACTACAGGACACTAAAGAAAGAAATTGAAGAAGACCTTAGACGATGGGAAGATCTTCCATGCTCTTGGATAGGCAGAATCAATATTTTCAAAATGGCTATACTATCCAAAGTACTATACAGATTCAATGCAATTCCAATTAAAATCTCAATGTTATTCCTTATAGAAATAGAAGAGACAATCATGGAGTTCATTTGGAAGAATAAGAGACCCAGAATAGCCAAAGCAATTCTCAGCAAGAAAAGTGAAGCAGGAAGCATCACAATACCAGACCTTAAACTGTATTACAAAACTATAATAATAAAAGAGGCAAGGTATTGGTACCAAAATAGACATGTAGACCAATGGTATAGAACAGAAGACACAGAGACAAACCCACATAAATACAGTTATCTCATACTAGACAAAGGTGTCAAAAACATACATTAGAAAAGATATTATCTTCAACAAATGGTTCTGGGAAAACTGGAAATCCATATGCAGCAAAATCAAACTAAACCCCTTTCTCTCATCATGCACAAAACTCAACTCAAAGTGGATCAAGGACCTAGGAATTAGACCAGAGACTCTGCACCTAATTGAGGAAAAAGTAGGCCCAAATCTTCATCCTGTCGGGTTAGGACCTTACTTCCTTAACAAGACTTCTTAAAGTGTAAGAAATAAAATCAAGAAACAATAAATGGTAGCTGGGTGTGGTGGCGTATGCCTGTAATCCCAGCACTTTGGGAGGCTGAGACAGTAGAATAGCAAATTCAAAGCCAGCCTTAGCAATGGCGAGGTGCTAAGCAACTTAGTGAGACCCTGTCTCTAAATAAAACACAAAATAGGGCTGAGGATGTGGCTCAGTGGTCAAATACCCTGAGTTCAATCCCCGATACCAAAAAAAAAAAAAAAAAAAAAAAAAAA
>PVHX01017769.1:0-38943 GCA_004024805.1 Geosciurus inauris | reverse complement strand
CTTCTGTCTAAATGGCAAGCTTCCAATTTATGCCTCAGGACCCTATTCTAATATTACCTCCCAGCCCTTTGCCCTCAATCTAATAGATTTCCAACAGCTTATGCTATTAAAGTGGTTTCCTATCTTGAAGAGTCTGCCCTTCACATTCTGGAATGTGCTAACACAGTGAGTCTGGGGCTCCATTTCTTGAGTAGATAAATTATAGAACCCAGCAGACAGAGTAGAGTTGACTTTCTTATGGTTTGTTAACCATGTTGTCAAATGCATGATATTTCTATGTTAGGAACAGGAATTTTGGTTAAAATAGCTCATTGTGGTAATTGTTAGTACTGGTGAAGGTATGCTAAGTTATTTTATGTCACTTAATGATGGGAACACAGTTTTATTACCTTTTAGAAAGCAGTCAATAAATATACATATCTATATATCTATGTATCTGTATCCATCTGTCTACCTATATGTGAAACAATAATTAAAATATTTATCCTCTTTTACCCAGTAATTATCTTTTTGAAAATCAATTTAAAGAAAATAAAGAGGTATAGATGTACAGATTTATGCATAAATATGCTTATCATATAGCTATAATGAAAATGAGATAGAACTTAATCCAAAATAGTTTTAATTATGTAAGTTATAATATACCCATATAGTAGAATATTATATAGTCATTACAATTTATACTTATGAAAGTTTTATAATAAAATAGAAAATCTTTATGATTTAATATTAAGTTAAAAATCAGCACACAAAGACATACTTTTCATATGACTACAACCATATTGAATACATACATAGATAACAGACTGGAAAGAAATATGCTGGGATTTTAATAATTATTCTTTAGTCAGGTTTGAGTACTTGCTGTAATAAATGACTCCAAAGTCTCTGTGGCTTAATGTTAAATGTTTCCTTCTTGTTCTTTCACAGTCCAATGCTGTTTGGAAGGTAGCTCTTCTTTATGCAGTTATATGGGAACCTAGGATCCTTCAGATCTTGGAGGCAGTCATTTTATGCATTCAATGCCAAATGCAGGAGGTTTCAGAGGCATGGTTTAAAATTGAGACATATCAGTTCCATCTATTCAGCATTGGACAACACTTTGTCTCATGACCTCGCCTAACTGCAAAATACTAGGAACTATATTCCCACCAGGAAGAAAAGGCTCTTGAATATTGAATATTGGCAACTCTAGCATTGTTATCTTCATCTCTAGGAGAGGGAATTTAGTACATGATGCAATAATTCCTATTTCTTTTCATTTCTTTTGCATTTTCTAGTTTTCCTCCAGTAACTACATATTATAAGAAAAAATGTATAACTAGAAGCCCTTAGAGTCTTAAAAGAAGATACTACTTTATTTTTCATGACATGAATTTACATTATCTAAACTATTTTCTTGAACATTCATTCAAAAGGTTAAATTTGATTCAGGTCAGAGGAGCTATTGCAAGATTACATTATAAACACAGCAAAAGGAAAGTCCTTTGATTCAGCTGAGGAATTCAAACCTCTAAATATAATATAAATATTATATAAATATAATAAACCTCTAAATATAATATAAATATAATTCAAACCTCTAAATACCATTAAGAGTATTGATTATTTTAAAAATCATTAAATATTATTTAATGTGCAAGAATGTAGAGCAATCTAACTTTAATGTTTTGGTAGAAATATATGAAGAGGTGGAAATGTTGAAATTCGAATTCTTAAACCAGGAGCTCTTCTCTGTCAGCACCCATGGACAGCTCAGTTGCTTTTATTTATCCTATCCTTGACTGCCCTCACCAGCTCTCTTCTTACCTGAGGGAAGAAAGTGGAAAGAATGTTGGAGAAATACAGTGCCCACTTCCTTCAATCTCTTCCTTCAAGGTCTAAAGGCCATCATTTTCAATACTAGATAGTATTGAAAATATTCTCTCAAACTTTCAAGATGTTGGCAATTTTTTATCCATCTATTCATCTACTCACCCATCCACCCATCCTTCCTTTCATCCATCTTTCCATTCATCTTTTTATCCATTTATCTGTCTACTACCTACCTAAAAAAACATTGATTGAAAATTTACAATGAACCAGGAACTATGAGTGTTTGGTCCTTTATTTTTATTTTCTACATGGTAAAAATTTTGTCCATATACATTCCAGAGAGCTCGTACACTGATAGGTATCCTTATTTGGTCTAGAACAGTTTCTTTAGACACAGTATCTCCTCTGATCTCAGAGTGGAAGCGACACTATTTTGCTCATTATTTTGTAGCACTCAAGGATAGACCTATATGACTTAGTGATCACCTTCATTTTTTTTTGCAAATAATTGCCCCTAATCTCCCAATCTCAAGTCTTCAGAAGTATTGCATTAAAAAAAAAAAAATCATGTGGAGGTCTACTACGAGGCAACTGCTGCTTAAAACAATACAGCTTGCAGATGGGACATCTCAGAAAGGCTAACAGCCGTAGCCAGTCCATTGCCCACAGTGTATGTAGAGATAGAGCTTTGGTAAATATGGATTGTATGAGCCTTGGTTTTGCCTTTACCTGGGTGTCAAACTGGTGGAGAACGACACAGAGCTGCTGCAGCTGTGACGTTACTACCCTAGAGGAAGCGCTGGCCGCCTCCTCCTCAGGCTACCTCAAGCACAGTCTTTCCACAGCAGAGTAGATTCTGCTATCATTAGTTCATGAGCATCCTTCATTCCCACATTGTTTAAGGAAAACTTGTCTACAACAAAAATGCTAAAGAAGACATTGGGGTAACAACTCATTTGATTCTATAATACACTAGTTTAAATCAGAAATGTCATGTTTTTGACCTCAGTTTATCAGACTAAGGAAACAGATAGTACATACCATTCCTTGAGTTGTTAGCATCTTCCAATCATTCACATTTCATTACCTTTTTTTTTCCCTGAGTACAAAATGTCACTGGAAACATATGTGAAGTATTTAGGAAACTGTAAAATGTATAAAAGAACATGAAAAATATTCATTTTTAAAAGTAAGATGGGAAAGGAATTTAAAATGTCTCATTAATTTCCAATTAGAATTTTACACTGATAGCTAAATGCTTAAGCCAGTTTTGCCTAGTTGAATGGAACTTGTGATCTCTCCATCCACACATTATCTTATATCTCCTATTTACATGGTCTGCAGATTCAGGAAGATGAGGATATAGAATTTTATTACATGTGTTTTGGATTATTAGATCAACCACTCCATATTATATTAAGGCAGAGAACATTGAATCTTCTAAATTGTCTGGTAAAATAGATCAAATTCTCTACGTATTTTGACCACTGTCTTCTTTTTCTAGGAGACTCAGGAAATTGCTCACCATATAGTTATGCCAATGGCTTTATTTCTATGTGTATAATACAGGAAGTCATACACGATACAAAAAAAGTCACTTAAGATTCAGTCCCTGCCCAGCAGGTCCATAGTCTTTATTGATAATTGCCACTTAAAAGTAAACAAAAATAGTGGCACTTTTACTAAACGTAATTGCTATTGCATGCTGCAAAGGAAGTTAAGACTGTTTTCTTTCCTGCCAGCATTTCCTGGTGGTGATAATTCTCGCCATGCAATAAGAGAAATGAAAGATTCATGTCTTATGAAAGCATTTGTGTAATACAGATACATTCCTTTTAAGCAAGGAAGTGTGGTTGGTATTAGAACAAACCAGATGATATCTAGGCCAGTATCGATGCCTACAATTTGAGGGTAGTGTTTCTCAGTGAGGTTCAAGTTATATGGGAGACCAGTGTTCAGTCTTTTATTCCTCAAAAAGGCTCTGATCTGCCTCACAAGGTCATTTTCTAATAATAGCACGTGAGCTGTATTTATAAACGATTCAGGAAAATGAACACCAATCCCTGTTGGAGCTCAAAGTATATAATATAAATAATTGGTACTTTCTTTGCAAAAGTTTGGATTAAAGGATAATGTTAATTCTCCTTTAGAATATTATACATTATCACTTTATTTCCTTATTCCCCTGAGATGAGAAGAAAGGTCTATAGAGTCTTCAGAAAATGTAGATTTTTGTTGTTGTTGTTATTGGTTAAAAAAAAAATAATATTCTCAGTTCTCCTCAGAACGAAGCTGGCTTACTTTGGCTTGTGTTTTTATTTGCTCTTTCTCCCAGTTTTGCCTTCTTTGTGCCTGTTTTTCCTTTTCTGCCTCTTCTGAGTCATATGTTGACATAACTCCGTGCGAAGCCTGGGGTTTGAAGACGCGGACACTGAGTCCAGGTACACAGAGATTTTTGTCTGATAACACCGCAAACATACTGCCTGCAGGCTTCCTACACTCAAGTCATAATATTTTCAAACACCAATTTGCCAAGCAGGTTGACTGTGAATGTGCCAGCCTGCTGGGGGTTTGTCAGAGTTGGGATGACTCCCTCTACTCCTCTGACTCTTGAGCTTAATTCTCCATGTAGCCACACTAATAAATATAGCTTCTTTTTGAAGTGGAGAGTCTCACATTTTCTCCCCCAGGCTATGGAGAAAAAAAAATTTAAATGGACTGCTTTATTCTGAATTTTATTTTTGAAAAAAGTCTTACAGCTCGTCTTGGAAGGAAAAAGTCTCAAATTTTGAGCAGTTGAAAGTTGGAGTCTGAGGAGCTGTGACATCTTTTTGATCACTCGATAACTTTATTTCCTTTTCTCTCTATTGCTTCAATTTCTCTATTGCTTCACAATTTGCAAGTTACATACACCTCATATCATTGTTTCTATTTAATGTCTTCAAATGTGAAGCAGTGTGACTTTTCTACCCTGAATTAAATCTCTTTTCTGCCAACTCCACTTCTACATTTTTACAAAGAGTTTTTCTACTGTGTTCATGGTTGAAGTATATAGATATTGGGTCCAATGAATGAGAAAGAAAGAGGCTTAACAGGGACTGAAGGAAGGAAAAGAGAAGAACAAGTAATAAAGCAGAGAAGAATTAAAAGGAGGTGGGACTTAGAGGAATGGGTAGACAATTTTAAAAAGAAATCAAGTAAGTTTCCTGCTTTAAAATATTGAAAATTTCTCTAGGTATAGTTGGGCGGTTTGGCTTCTTTCATGAAACAAAACAAGGTAAGAAGAAGAGATTTCAAAGGTAATGATTCAATCAGCAGTCAGTCAACACTTAACCTTGTAAGACAAGAGGTTTCAAAGATAATGATTCAGAGTTGGCAAAGCTTTTCTTTGTCTTTGGTGGAGACCAGATGTTGCCTGTTATTCAGCCATAGACCTGTCTTAAGAACTCTTCTAGGTGTGGTCTTGCCGAACCCAAGAGCTCAAGGCAAAATCAGTCATGCTTTCTCTTCTTTATTTTAGCACCAAAATATATCCAATGTCTATGGTCTATGGTGGGAGGCCCTCCATGATCACTTAACTTTAAATAGACAAGGATAACAAGCTGGTACTTTCTCTTACTCAGCACTGGTCAGAGTTTTACAAGAATGTACTTTCCAGTTTGGGGCTCCACATCTTAAGAGAACTCTAAAATTTGGAGAGAATTCAGAAGAGACTATAAATGTTGATGAGAGGATTGGAAAAATTGAACTTCTAAGAAAGAGTTAAAGAAATTGAGAATGCTTATCTTGGAGAAGAGAAGAAAGGTAACCTAATAACAGTTTTTCAGTTTTTGAAGGTATGTAGTACACATGATGGTTACCAGCTATTTTCCTTTTCCACCAAAGAGGACCAGAGGCTGATTTCTTTCACTGCATCCATCAAATATAGGGAAAGCTTTTTGTTTGTGGTAGTGGCAGTGTTAAAAATCTAAAGTGGTAACTGTTGACTTTGTAAAAACTTTTCTGCAGTTATTTAAATAGTGGATGACTTTGGGGGTGTTACATTTTTCTGGGCATTGGAAGATAATATTTATGTCTAAA
Source organism: Geosciurus inauris (assembly GCA_004024805.1). Taxonomy (NCBI): domain Eukaryota; kingdom Metazoa; phylum Chordata; class Mammalia; order Rodentia; family Sciuridae; genus Geosciurus; species Geosciurus inauris. The sequence goes on along the minus strand of PVHX01017769.1, from coordinate 33,048 downwards.
TTCTTAAGGTAGCATCAAGATTTATAAATTTGTAAGAATAGAAACTTATTTACAGAATTAACTTATTTTAAGTATAGATAATTGCCCAAGATTCATAGAATCCTATGAATCTTTCGATGGAATAAGTGAAATCAAGATAGTGGATGTGATTTTCACAGGGACTTTAGATGCAAACGTTTTATTGTGGTGCTATGCTTTCTTAGAAAAAAATTTGCTCCTAATTGACATAAGGAAAGGCAAAATCAAATGTATTTATGTGTGTGTGCATGCGTGTGTGTGTGTGTGTGTAAAATGCACTACTGATACTAAAATTATGTAGGTACTAAGAATATCAGAATTATATTTGTAAAAAGAATCTAAGACCTTTTCTTTTTCTTTGGTTCTTTTTTTAAAAATTCCAAATGACTCAGTTAAGTCTTCTAATGGATTCTCAAATAAATATGCTTTTATGTAAAAATCTCTATGCAAACCAATATGGCTTAGCATTCCTTATTTCCCCAACTCATAAAATAAGCTGCTCAGTGCAGTAGTAAGATAAAACAAAATATCTGTTTGTAGTGGCTAGTCCTATGGTCATTTGATTACCTCAATGAAGAAACAAAACTCATCTGAGTTTTTGGCAAATGTCTGTTTGTGTGTGTGTGTGTGTGTGTGTGTGTGTGGTGTGCTGCTGGCATCATAAAAACATAGTCTTACTGTTTGTCTGCTTTTTGAACCCTTATAGAATGCATTGCATGATTGAGATAGATCATTGATTTTCACGCAGTACTGGCAAAAGTAAGATTAAATATTGTGCTCACCCCAAATAGTATCACATATTTTTCATGATGCAGTACTATATGGATGTCCTAGTTTTTATCATATAAAAGCATTATTATTCTGGTTTCACCTGGTCTACTCTTACATCAAGAGATTCTCTGTGAGTAGGCAGAGAGAACTTTGCTTTTCAAACATTTTAGCAGAAAGCACATAGTCTGTTCTGGAAATGTGGTATTAATAATCTCCAGTGGAAATATACCAATACCAAAGGCTTCCAGAGTAAGTCCTAAGAGGGAAGATTTCAATTTTTGTCTTTCACATTTTATTATAGGGGAAGAAATAGTGTCTGTTTACCATAGTGATGGCTTTACTTGGAGGGTCTCTCTTGAAATTTTTTTTTTAATTTAGGGGAGTAAAAAATTTTAAAACTCATTACAGACATTTTTAAACATTCAGAAGGGGGATGGGGTGTCATAACGAACACTTATCACTCATCATTCACCATTCAACAATTATTTTACATTTCTGTTTCATCTGCTTTCCCTCAAAAAAAAAAAAATCTCTAGTCAAGTTTAAATGTACTTAAATTTCCTTTGGGAATCAGAAATATTGTTAGTATCTAAAACTAATAAATATCTTTAATTAGTCAACTTACCCACACTTCTAAACTGATTGACTTTCTGTTTCAGAATTCTGGGCATGTTCGTTTCCTATGGCCACTGTAGTCAATGACCATTCACTTAGTGGCTTAGAATGACACAAACTTCATATCTAGAGGTCAGCAGTCTCAGTTGAGTCTCACTGGGAAAAAACAACATGTTATAGGGCTGTGTTCCTTCAAGAGACTCCAGAGAGAATCTGTTTTCTTGCCATTCCTAACTTTTAGGGGCGGCCTGCATTCTGTGGTTTGGGGGCTCCCCTTCCATTTTCAAAACCAGCAATTGTCTATATAGTCTTTCTCAGATCATATCACTTTGGACTCCCCTTCTTCTAAAAACCCTTGTGATCCCATGGGGACCACCTGAAAAACCTCCCCAATCTCAGTGCTCAATTCTATCTGCAGTCAACACTTTCCTTTGCCATGCCACCCAACGTATTTATAGTTTCTGGGCATTTAGGTGTGGACATCATTGGGGGCCTTTATTTTGCCTACTGTACAGGGCCTATTTTACATTAATTTATGAATACACATTTAGTTCTTTCTTGTTAAATATATAATGCAGGTTTAATAGTCATGGAGAAATAACAGCGGGGCATTTTTGTCAAATCCTATAGATTGGGTCTATATCCAATTTTGTGCCCTGATTATTGTTTATCTCACTGTTCACTCTAAATACACAATATCAATTATCATCTCACATTCTGGAGAGTAAAGTGAAAAAACAATATCAATAACAAAAGTTAGGGCTGGGATCGTAGCTCAGCGGTAGAGCGCTTGCCTCGCATGCGTGAGGCCCTGGGTTCGATCCTCAGCACCACATACAAAGCAGTAAAATAAAGACATTGTGTCCATCTACAACTAAAAAAATATTTAAAAAAAAAAAAAAATAACAAAAGTTAACCTTGTGGTGGGTGGATAGATTAATGAGAGAGGAAGAGATATAGAGGGCTCAGGCCTTTCAGCCTAGAATCTTAACATGATAGCATATCAATTTATTTATCCTAGAGTATTTTTGTACTTCTTTTTCTTAGGATCCCTCAGTCATTTGAAATGTTGGATACTTTCTCTCTGAATTTTCAATTTCATCTTCTATAGGTTCCCAACAGCCCCCATGCCAGGCCCAAACATCCTCTTCTTCCATTTTCTTCCCTAACATTATGCTCAGTGGGAAGGCCTCTTAGATCTGCCTTACAGTGGAGAGGGACTGTATGATTTCACTGTTGCCATCAGCCATAAAGCTGTAGACAGAGACCACAGATGTGGAGCAGATGTATATGATGATCATTTTTAAGTTCTGAGTAGAGCTCTCATAAAAAGTGACTGTGATGAATGTTTGGATGTTGCTATTTATTTAAACAAAATCATCAACTTATTTGTATTTTACAATCTACTTCACATATTGCATAAAAGCAATTTATCACTACCTTGTTTCTCTTGCACTTGGGGAGGATGATAGATTTTTCCCTTCCTTAAAATTCAGGAGGATTGGCTTACCTTTTTCTTTGTCATTCTAGATGTAGTTGTTCCAGAACAGTGAGGAATCACCCTCCCTGAAGTTGGCATATCTCTTGATAGTGTGAGAATTAAAACTATGAGAAATCCCATAATTTGGTGAACTTCACACAAGCAATTAATATTTGTCCCCAAGGACTAGGGAAAGACAGATATTCTATGTGCTAGAAAGAATGATAGTACTAGATTTATTAACATGGATTTGAGGGTTTAAGGTTATTTGTGTTTTTGGTAAAGAGCTCAGACGAGAAGTCCTTGTTTACTGTCTGGAGAATTGGTATGTCAATTTGTTTCCTGTCTTCTGTATTATCCACAGACAACATCTTTTTAAATAAGGATACTGGATTGCATTCATGAAGTTAAGCAAATGTGTAGAATCACCCAATTGAAATAAATCTTCCTTAACTCATAAGAACTTTGGGAAATTTCAGACTTCTACAGCAACAGAAGAGATAAGTATTTAAAGCTGGATGTAAAACTATGCAAACATCTGTGTTTGGAATAAATGATTTATACTTGTGGCAGGTCAACCAGAAGACCACCTCCCAATTTAGATCTGTACTGAGTAATGGAAAAAGAAAGTGGGTCTGAGGAGTCAAAATTAAAAAGTGTTATGAAGACACCCTCAAATAGACTGCAAATGTAATAGCACAGGGTAGTTCTGAATTGGATATAGCTTTGGATAACAGATGAACAGGGAGGAATGGGTATTCTGTTTTAGAAAGGCTGGGCGGCTATAATGTGATGGAGAAGGTGATTTCATAAGCAAAGATTTTGAAAGAATAAAAAGAGGAAATTGAAATAGAAAAAAAGGAAGTGATTAAAGCATTTCACAAGAATTTCAGAAGAACCAGGGTCAACATACGGCCACAGTCTGCCAGTCATGGTCTGGAGGAGGCAGGAAGTCGACTTAAAGATAAAGCAATGGGAAGAGAGCAAGGTCCAGTCCAAGGGGAACTTTGGACTTGTGCTGAGTCAGCAAAATCCTTCTGAATTGAGGGAGAGTGGAAACCAGGCACCCTGATGAGTATAAATGTGTGAAAACTTTTTTAAAAAATTTCTGACACCTGAAACTGGATTTTAAAAATGAAGTCTAAGAAGGTGCAGGTAGAAAAGAAGAGCAGCAAACTCTGTTGTGCAAATAAATCGTATTTGTTAGTATTTTAAGCGTCTGTCAAAATTATTAGGTCCTGAATTCCTATGTGCCACTGTGTACTCATGTTCTATATAGGACAGAAAGTGAGAGAGCAAATATTCAAAGATACATGTTTTCCAACCATATGCCGAAGTCTTGCATATGATCTAATATGTACTTTATCAAAATCAAGTATAAGACAAAAATGGATTTCAGCTTTATTTTTATTTTGCCTATTATTTCATATTACCTTTATCATTGCTCACTTTGACCTGCAAAAATAATGAAGTGAAATATAAATTATAGCCTAATACATTTTGCTGTCTTGGATCAGTTCTGCAGTTCTAATCCTCTGTCAGTCTAGTGCCCTTTTGTGGAGTTTGTAGGTAGGGAGCAGTATTCAGGAAAATAGCGAGTTCCCTCCTTTTCAAGTTACTCTCAGATATTATGTGTTCATGTTTTGAAGTAAATGACAAAGTGCCCTGTGCCTGTTGATTCCAGGGTATAATATTAAATTGAAGAATTCTACCAGAAAGCAGACTTTGCAAAATCAGAAACACTGAGTATTTTTAAAGTCAAAGAATGAAACCTACAGAGGCTGCCCGTTGAATGTGCTTAAGCCACATGAGTTTCCAACTGGAGCAGCTTTTTTAGCTCTTTCTGTGAAAACTGCCTTCTATTTTCACAACTTTGATCACTTTTGTGTCAGGTCCAGGTGATTTCAACTCTGTAGTCATGTCTTTTAGCCTTTGACCAAAGTGAGTCAGTTCCTTGCATCTGGCAGACGGCAAAAGGCTTGGTTTCAGGCAATTCCACATTTGACTGAAAAAACTATGGAGATGTTGAGAATGGAGAAAGGAAAATCTCATATTTTTATTCTTTTTTGAATTAATTTTCCATCAGATGCTTAAAAAACAAAAACAGGTGACAGATTCCTGTTGATCTACACTCTACTGAAATACGCATGGCCAGAGGCCTTCCTTCCTTCCTTCCTGCACCTTCATCTGAGTTTTCTTCAGTCCTTCCCACCCAGCCTGGTTGCCTCCTTGCCCATAAAAGCCCCACCTTTGGGCTTGGCTTCCCAAATTGCCTTTCTTTTGGGTAAACGTCCTACACTCCAGAATTTGATGTCTCTTTGCTCTGTCCTGTTTTTCTCAAAGTCTAGTTAAGTGACTCATCTGTTAAACTATTCAATCTGTTGAACTAATTGTGTAAAAAAACTCTTAATGAGTGATAGAGGCTTCCAGGGACTCCTCCTTACAGATACCAGTGTCTACTGAAATGTCCTAACACAAGCAAATGAGTCTCCAGCCAGAAGCTCCATTGGAAGAGCAGTCCTTTATTTAGGGTATATTCTTGGCATCTTAGCTTCTTTTCCCAAAGGAACAAACAGACTTAGGAATGCTTGACTCACAGCTGGTATTTAGAATCTGGATTTGAACTCAGGCAGTCTGATTCCAGAGTCTGCAGTCTTTTAGTGTTACTTCCTTTCTTTGCTCCAACTATTTATTTTGAAAAACTTCAAATCCATAAAAAGTTGAAAGAATAGTACAATGAGCACCCATTTATACATTACCTCATTTCATGGAATATTAATATTTTGTCACATTCAGTCTCTTTTATGTATGTATGTATGATCCTGAACTGCTTAATATTTCTGTCAATGACAGACCCACACGTAAAACTAGTGGTCCCACAAGATAACATTGCGTAGTGGCCTGGGAGCTGTCTTAGTCTGTGTAAGTACAACATGATATTTATGCAACTACATACGCATCCAGTGACACATTTCTCAGAAACTATCTCCATTGTTAAGTGACACATGACTTTATATATATATATAAACACACACACACATACAGAGATACACATATATGAAGTCATGTGTCACTTACACATATATACACACACGCACAAAACAATTTGAAAGTAAGTTTCAGACAAATATAGCATACTTATATTCTTCTGTGGGAGGTCAGATATTTATTTGGTCATCATATTACTTTAGTTCTTATAATCTAGAAAAATTCCCCATTAGTTTTTCCTTTTGAGACACTGATATTTTTGAAGAAACTAGGCCAATGTTCTTGTAGGACCTAGAGTCGCTTGTTTATTTCCTTATGATTCAAATTATATTAAACATATGCATCAAGAATACTGCAAACCGGGCACTGTGGTACACAACTATAATCCCAGCAGCTTTGTAGGCTGAGGCAGCAGGATCACAAGTTCAAAACTAGCCTCAGCAACTTAGCAAGGTGCTAAACAGCTTAGTGAGACCCTGTCTCAAAATAAAAAATTAAAGGGCTAGGGATGTGATCAGTGGTTAAGTGCCCCTAGGTTCAATGTCTGGGACCAAAAATAAATAAATAAATAAATAAATAAATACTGCATAGATTGGGGGTACTTCCTATTACTTTCCCTTAAAAAGGGCACCACTTGTCTGTTCTTGTCTGGTTAACCACAGATCTTACACATCTCTGTTGTAAGAAACTTTTCCTTTTTTTTTTTTTTTTTTTTGTTTAAATAGCATCAAGCCAGCTCCTATGTTAATTTGAAACATTTTCATTAGTGTTTGAGCACTGACTTTCTTTTTTTTTCTTAATAGTTATTTTTTACCTTTCTTGCTCTGGGCATAGAATCAGTTATTTCTCCAAAAAGTTTTGGTTTTTTTCTTTTTCTTTAATTTTTTCTTTTTTTGGTATCAGAGATTGAACCCAGGAGCACTTAACCGCTGAGTCACATCCTCAGTCCCCAGCACTTTATATTTTTTATTTTGAGATAGGGTCTTGCTAAATTGCTTAGGACCTCACTAAGTTGATGAGCATAGCCTTGAACTTGCCATCCTTCTGCCTCAGCCTCTTGAGCCACTGGGATTATAGGTATGTGTTCCTATGCCTGGCTGGTTTGTTTTAATCCATTAAAAGATCGACGTCATTTATTTATTATTTTATTTATTAATTTATTTTGGGGTACTGGGGAATGAACTCAGGGGCACTCAACCACTGAGCCACAACCCTACCCTTATTTTATGTTTTATTTAGAGACAGGGTTTCACTGAGTTGCTTAGTGCCTCACTGTTGCTGAGGCTGGCTTTGAATTCTCAATCCTCCTGCCTCAGCCTCCTAAGCTGCTGGGATTACAGATGTGTGCCACCATGCCTATCTGAGGATTAACATTTAAATTCAAGATTTGGACACCAGTACATTCATTGATAAAGGGCTGTTATTTTCTTTTAAAAAAAATTATCTATTATTGTGGTAAGTAATACATAATATGAAATTTGCTATCTTAACCACTTTTGAGTGCACAGTTAGGTTTGTTATTTTTAGAAACCCTAGAATACATATGAAATAAATAGAAATACTATCTTATTTGTGTGTGTGTGTATGTGTGTGTATTATGTCTATTGTTTTAAATTATAAGCTCATAGTGGGATTGTAGGGCTTTTCTTCGCCCTGTCCCATTCTATATTTACCACTTCCATTTCCCACAATGAGAACCTTATTTTCAGAAGTTTAAATATATTTACTAATTGCCTTATGTGTATGACACACAAACTAGTTTGAATTACTACACCAACACCATTAGCAATAAAACCAACCTTGTTCAAGATTTCTGTTTTCTGCCTTTAGACTATATCTCACTAAAGATATGCAAGAATTCCTTTCACTAAGAGTATATTGTGTGAATACTGTGTTCAAATGTTATTTGAATTTTTTTCTGACTTTTTATGATATTCAGTTCTTTGTTTCCTTTTTTTTTTTTGAAAATTTAGCTTTATTGTCTAAACTGAAACATTTGTATGGTTCAAAACTCCCTCCCACAGAGCCTGTGTTCTTCCTGGTATTTTCATCACTCACCTATTCATTTATAATAAGAAATGAGTTCAATTCTTGATATTAAAGTATAGCAATGAGCTGAAAACAAGCTTTCTGCCTACTCAGGGACAATAGGAAATAAATGAGTAAAAAGGAGAACTTCAGTAATTCATAAGAGCTATGGAGAAATTTTAACTGAGATAATAAGATCCAGACTAATAAATTCTGTGGAGAAAATTTAAGATAATAAGATATAGACCAATAACAGGGGCAGAAAGAGTTACTTTCAATTAGGAAATGAGCTTTTCTGTGGTGGCTTTTGCACAGAGATCTCAGTATAGAAAAAGAAAGGAATCATATAATCAAGCCAGGTAAGGAACACCACCCTCAGGCCACAACAGAGAGTGAGAGCAATAGTGATAGGAGGCAGAGCAGGGAGGTTGCTTTACCTTCACCTCCTGACCTCCAGAGGGGGAGGTAAAGGCTGCAGGAATCAGTTAAGATTTTATTCCAAGTCATAGGAAGCCGGGGGAGTTATATTTCAGAGGTGTGAGATCTGGCTAATGTTTTTCAGAGATGACACAAGTTGCTGTGTGGAGAAGGGGTCCCAGGTGAGCACAGGAAGAATGAGACAGGCCCAGGGCAATAGAAAGCAGCCACTGAAATGTGCAGGGTGAGGACCCAGGCTTAGACCCAGGCAGTCACAATGGAGAAGTGAGAGAGATGGGATGCAGTTATCAAAAGATGTCTTGAAAAAAATATTGTTTTTACAATCTAATGTTGTAGTTCTAATAAAACAAATTTCTCTTTTGTGTTCAAATTCATGAGAAATAAATTTAAAAATTTTTTCAGGCTTGGAAACAAGCTCAAATTCATAGAAATATTATAAGCGCAGTACAAGGAATTGTTTTCCCCCTGTACCAGTTGGGAATAAGTTGGTGGCAAGATGTTCTGTCACACTTAACATCTCATAGTATATTTCCTATGAACAAGAGCATTTTTACGTACTTGCAAGGAAGCCATCAAAGTTAGGAAACTAATATTTATTATTATTATGCTTTGATTCTTAGACTCCACTGAAGTTTGGCTAATTGTTTTAAGACTGTTCTGTACATAAAATTCAAGTTACAAATCACGTGCTGCAGGGAGTTGCCAGGTCTCTATAGACTGTCCAATAGCAGCAATTCCTTGGTCTTGTCTTGACTGCATGGCCTAGATGATGTTGATGATCTCAGGTCCATTATTTTGCAAAATTTTCCTCAACACAGATTTATTTGGTGCTTTCTCATGATTAGGTTTTCATTTCATGCTTCTTTGGCACTAATATCATGGGAGAGATGCTGTATTTTTATTGCACTCATTTAATTTATATGCATCTCATTTCTGAGGCTATTCACTTTACTCCCTTATTTAAGGTACGGTCTGCCAGGCCTTTTTACTGTAAATTACTGCTTTCTCCTTTGTAACTAACATGGATTTTGTTAGGAGGTGTTGGGAGGCACTTTGAAACTTTGAAAATATCCTCCTGTTCCATATGCAACTCTCCATTTATTAATTTCCACAGTTGCATTAGTATGGACTCATGGTTTCCCCTTTTATTCAATAGGTTATAACACATTACTATCATTATTTGTGTTCCTACTAAATTATTCTAGATTTGGTCAGTGGGCGCTCCTTCAAGCTGGCTTCTGTGTCCTTTTGACATGTTCCTGTCCTTCTTTTAGCACTTTTTTACTTTCTGGCACAAAAAGATATTTCAAGTTTATGTTGTGTTTTCACTGGTTCAGACTTAAAAATCAGTCCTTTTCAAAATACCTTTACTTCCTTTTAATGGGGAAAGAAGTTAAAAGTCAAGATGTGGGTGCTACTGTGTTCATTGTTACTGGGCTCTTTCATTCCCACTCGCTGGACAAAGCTAGAGAATATGTGTGCAAAGGCACACATTCACATCCGTTTATATCTATCTACCAATATATCTAGAAAATCATGTGCTTACACTGGTATCTTCATTCTCTCTCTCTCTCTTTCTTTTTATCTATCTTGAAAACCATATACTTATACTGATACCTCCAATTCCATTATGATAACATGGATTCAGTCTCATTTTTTTCTTTTTCTACATTTCCAAACCCTTTCTCTAAGAGTGAGAAAACTGGCTACAATTATTTTTTGTACATTTATTGATTTTCTCAGTTTCCCTGTAGGTGTCTACTCTGCTGCCCTACCCCATATAGATAACCTCTCAACCCACCTGGATTCCAACACCCTGCTTGAGGCATGCCCTGTCCTATCTCCTCACTCTCACATGCCTGTGAGGTGCTCTCCATCTACCTGTTTGGATCCCAACACTGTGTTACCCCTATTCTATCAGCTCTGACTCCAGGACCAAGCAAGTGGTGGAGGACCCCCATATTGCTACTCCATATATAGGGACACCATTTCCACCTTGCTCAGGCTTCACCATAGTGGTCAGTCATTCCCACTCTCTGAATTGTGTTGACACTCTTCTCACTCGACACCCATATTGGGCAAACCCCTGCATGGACATCCTTCTGACTCAACTCAGACTTCAATACCTCAGTCAGCACCATCACTCTCCATGAGAATGCTCTGCTTACACTCTTCAGGCTCTAGGACCCCATGGGGGGCTCCCAGCTTGCACAAGTGCCCCCCCACCCCATCCTATTCAGGCTCCATTGCCCACTGTGGGTAGCTACACATGTGAGGATCCTGACCAACCTGGGCTTCTTTCTGCTCTGGACCATCATGGTTGACTGCTCCCCCAAGACTTGAATGCCTGGCTTAGCTTCTTCTGGCAGCGTTCAGAGTCGAATTCACAGAACTGCTCAGGAAGCAAAGAGAAAGAGAGGAAAGGGGAAAGAAAGAAGAGGAGGAAAAGGGATTGGAGGAGGGAAAGGAGAAAGACATGGAGAAAAAGAGAACTTAAAAAAAATGTTCTAGCCGGGTGCGGTGGCTCAAGCCTGTAATCCCAGCACTTAGGGAGGCTGAGACAGGAGAATCTCGAGTTCAAAGTCAGCCTCAGCAATGGCGAGGCGCTAAGCAACTCAGTGAGACCCTGTCTCTACATAAAGCACAAAATAGGGCTGGGGATGTGGCTCAGTGGTCGAGTACCCCTGAGTTCAATCCCCAGTATCCCCCCCTAAAAAAAATGTTCTGAGGTAAAGTCACATGGTGAAAAGATCTTTGAAAGATCACATTACTCAACAACCAACTTGAGTTCACAATACTTTTAAGGAAAACAACATAAAAATAAAACTTATAAAACTGAAGAGTATGATGACTTAGTTGAGAAAACCTCCTACAATTTAACAAAATTATAGAGAAATCATACTGAATGCTTACAAATAAACTTTCAAGAGATTTTATAGTGTTTTAAATGACATTTACAAAATCTTTCAAAATGCTGAATATGAAACATTGACCATCTTCGTTTTCCAAGTAGTGCATTATGATTTTAAGAAAAAGTAGGGACACTTTTAGAATGCTTGCATATTTCCAGAGGGAATCTTAGACGAAAATAAATATCAGCCTGATACAAAAAGTAAGTAGTTTGGGCACTGTTATGGAGAAAAACACCAACACCTATTACTTTTATTACCAATGAAATAAAATTTTGCTTCCAGATTAAATTTTTTCTTCCTCTTTCCATCAACGTAAACACCACTGTCTTCCTTGCTGTGCACTTTGTATTTGTACAAAGCCATTGGTCGGGGTAGAAAGTGTCATTTCAAATGTATCAATGGCTCCAGGCAGGAAGATAACAGGCATGTTTAAGAAAAGAATTTCTCTCTGTATTCTAGAGTTTTCTCTCATACCCTGAAATAATTAAGGTTTGGGAAATGACTAAGGTGTGAAAGTGAAGGCAGGAGAAAAAAAAATCCTAATATGAAAGTTATTTGTATGTTGGTATGGGGAGGAGTCACACTAATTGATAGTTACGGCTTAAAAAATTCTTGCTCAGTAATAAACTCATATTCTTCAGGTCTTTAGCTTCTAAAACTGAAAAAAAAATTTTTAAAGGAATCTACCATAAATTTCAAAAGATTCTGATTTCAGATCTATATAAGCAATATGAAGTGGAGAACTTAAGTGATTTGAACAATTGAATTTATAACACATCTGCCTCAGTTCTTCGGTATTTATTGAGAATACATTCAAGCTCTGGGATAACTGGCTTAACCATTTTACTCATTTTGTGGCATAAGGAGCAGCTCTGTTCCTACGGCTTTATAGGACTCCAAGCCTTCAAATTACATAGGTGCTCAGGACTCCTGGGCAAAATCCTGGATGGCACAAAGTGGACAGTCTTTCTTCTAGGTGCTACAAGTTTGTACTCAGCAAATTGGCATAATCCTACCTAAAGTGTTAGCTGAGTGATGGGAAGATTAATACAGTATCAGAGAGAGGGACAATTATTTAGGGCAAAAAGTTGTCTTAGGACAACCTAGAATATTGCCAGAGGTGGGGGTCCTAGTGCAAGTGATTTATTAAGGTCATGTTCTTGGGAAACAATCCATGAAGGAGTGAAGAGAGAGGATGAGAAAGGAAGGAAAGCTAAGTGTGATTTCAGGTCTAGTCTCATCCTGATATTGAAAGGCAGCCTAAAGAGATACTTGCGGGCTGGGGCTATGGCTTAGTGGTAGAACGCTTGCCTAGCATGCGTGAGGCACTGGGTTCGATCCTCAGCACCACATAAGAATAACAAATAACATATCAATAACAAAAGAATAAAATAAAGCTCCATCAACAACTAAAAAAAAATGTTAAAAAAAAAAGAGATAATTGCACTCCACCGTCTGCGCTCCTTGGAGGAAGGGAACAGGATTTGGTATCCTGGTACCATTTGTTGGCTCTGGAATGTCCAGGATATGAGGAAGTAACTCCCAGGCACATCTCAGGAGGCTACTTCTATGATCCAAGGGCAATCTTGGAGAAGTCTTCAGGATGACTCATTAGTAGCCGTATTATAAAATCCTGTTAAAGGATCCCAGGCGCCCGAAGGGGGCATTAGCAGAATCTGCTGCTGTCCATCCTTTGTGTTGCTCAGTTCTTACTCCAGTTTATCACAGCTTCACAACACTTTTAAACTTTGGGAAAACTTGCAAGAAATGGATTTGTAGAATAGGTTACAATCCCTAGTGCTACAGTGGTTTTAAGATTAAAATAGATATTCATTATCTATTTTAAGATTAAAATAGATATTCATTATTAAAATAGATATTCATTATCTCCTTCTTTTACAGCCCATTCTTGATTCCCTTTGCCCATAGTCTGCTGCCCTAGGTGGCTTCCCTGACAGAAGTGAAGTTTATATATACATAAATAATGGACACACACACACACACATACATAATGTAAAGTTTATACACACACACACATAATTTTTAGTTGTAGATGGACACAATACCTTTATTTTATTTATTTTTATATGGTGTTGAGGATCAAACCCAGTGCCCCAGTGCCTCACACGTGCTAGGCAAGGGCTCTACCCCTGAGCCACAACCCCAGCCCAGAAGTGAAGTTTTAATATAATATCAGGGATAGAGATGATAATTTGGAGTATAAGATTATTTTAGGACAACCTAGAAAAGCCTAAAGATGAAGATCCTTGCGCAAAAGATGCCTACAGAAGACCAGAGCCTCCTTTCTGTGTGTCTTGAGCCCTTTTTACTATAACCTCATCAGGTGGTGGTCATGGTAGGTAGCCACAGTCAGATGTTGCCTGAGAGTAGCAACGGATGGCCTCAGGGGCCACCAAAATGCTGCCATATTCTTTCTTTCTTCCTTTATATACTAGCTGTCTTATCTCCTCACAATGATGGGAGACAATTTCCCCATCAGTGTGGCAACTCTGTTCTTTGCCTATTTGACACAAGAAGTGACCCTGTGGTAGCCAAAGCTTTAGGTTTAGTGACTCTTCTTTTGTTCCCCTGGTGAATGCAATTGCCCTCTAGGAATCAAAGGCTAAAATTATTCAAGTTGATCACTGGGAGGGATGGTATGGGGTCATTTCTACTTCTACCCTCTGGATACTAGACCTATATAGCTTAGCTTTGGGGGATGAAAGACCAATGAAATAGTCATTGGTTAAAATATGATGCTGTATCCCAAAGAATAGTTCTCTACCCTAGTAAAAACGCATTTTAAAGCTGGTGCCTCAGGTGTGTCCTTAGAGATCACTGTACTGTGCTGTTCTAGCAGTAGTGTCTAGACACTGTAACCACACTATGGTATGGCAGTAGATTCCATGGTTGGTGCCCACGGTTGTACCCTTTTTGCCATAAAGTGTATTCTTTGATCCATGGTGATATTATGCAAGATACTAATCTAAAAAAATCAGACAGTTGGACTGGCTAAGGCCTTGAGGGAAATAAAGACAAACCCATCCCCAGAGACTCATCTGTCCTGGTCGTGATAAAGAATTGCTCCTTGTGGATAGAGAGGCCCGTCTTATAATGCATTGTATTGATCTTGCCTTAGGAAAGAGGCAAATTTTTAGGAAATGTCAAGCAAAGTGACTTCAATTCCCCAGGGGCAATGCTCCAGAAAGGTTGCTAGGATCTGTTACATGGCACCTGCAGCATTCAGGAAAACAGATTTCTGAGTTTTGCCCCCCCCCCCCCCAGTGGTGCTGGGTCTCAAATCCAGGGCCTCATGCATGCTAGGCAAGCACTCTACCACTGACACCCCCAGCCCCAGCATCTGAGCTTTTCATCTCATCTCGGGAGGAATAGGGATGGTATTCTTAGATGGTGACAAAGGCCAGCCTGGTAAAGTAATTGAATGTAAGCATGCCAAGAGGAAGCCATGGCCAATGTAGGAGCTAACGCCCAGTCTGAAAGGGAAGCCAACTTATTGTTGCCAGTGATATTGCCAGATCTTCCACTTTCTCATGAGAATCTGAAAATCTAGATTTATTTTCATGCAAAATCTGTCAACTTTTAAAATGTTGACAATCATATCATTGGTTTCATTAAAATAGAAAACAGATGAAATACTCAAATTAGGATAAATGGACGAGAGAGCATGATGGAAAGTGAGTCTGCAGGAGCAAATGGAAGTTAGCTAACATAGTGGCCAATTTGCTGTTTTGAAAGCACTGTTGGCCAAGAGCATGCAGGCATTATATTAGTCTGCTTTGGCGGCCACAGAAATGTACCATAGAATGGGCTGCTTAAATAAGGAAAAATTATTTTCTGACCTTTCTAGAGGATGAAAGTCTAAGACCAGGGTGCCAGCATGGTTGGATTCTGGCAAGGGCTCTTGTCCTGGTTTTCAGAAAGCTGCCTTATTGCTGAATCCTCTCTTGGCCTTTATTCTGGTGCATACAGATGGAGCAAGTGAGCTCTCTGGCATCATCATATAAGACTACTACTCCTATCAGATCAGGACCCCACCCATATGGGGGTAAAATGTTAGTTTTACTTTCTTTGAGGTCCATCTTCAAATATAGCCATAGTGAAGGTAAGGCTTTGACATACAAATACTGGAGGGACAAAATTATTTGGTCCATAACAGGAATTGAATTTAAAAACTTGGATAAAACCAAGTTGAACAAATGAAACACATCTTCCTGCTAGCAGTGGAACACCAGTGTTTGACCTTGACCCAATCAGCAACTACCTACCTCCATATAAAGTTGGTGCTATGTAAGTATTGCTGCATTTATGTATCCCAAACTGTGAGTGAATTAGACAATATTGGGATCACAACATTTGATTTACTGTTTAATTAATTACCCTAAGTTTTCGCTTATAAAAAGAAGTAATGAGAAATCCGAGAAAGTTGTAGAATTGGAAAATAGGTTGTGGAGCTTTTTTATTTGAGATGAATTGTCTGGTTCAACAAATATTTTGTAGTAATTTTCTTGCTCTTTTTGACTTCAAACTGAGCTTTGCATTCAAAAGCAGTATGTAGAAGAATAGAGAACTAAATTAATGTAGAACTGAGAATAGAAATTGAGCATATTGTCACTGTGTCAGAGCAAGTGAATATGTTCCAGGTGATGTACATATTCTAATAGAGCTTTTAATCTGAAACAACATGAGCTCAATAAACCTAAGACTTTGTTCCTTCAGCAAACAAAAGTAACTGCTTTATATTTATATTAATATCAAAATGTGATTCACAAAATCTTTAGTAAGTTCATGTGGGAGCTTGTTAGAAATGTAAAATCAAGAACCCTACCCCAGACCCATTGCACCAGAAACTGGGGATGGGGCCCAACAATCTGTTTTATCAATTCCTCCAGGTGATTCTGTTATAGACTACAGCTTGAGAACTGTTATGATTTGGATATGAGATGTCCCCTTAGGATTTGGATATGAGTTGTTCCCCCAAAAGCTCCTGTTAATGTGAGAATATTCAGAGGTAAAATGATTGGGTTGTAATACCTGTAACCAAATCAGTCCATCCTAGTTTGAATGGACTGACTGGATGGTAACTGTAGGTAGAGAGGTGTGGCTGGTGAAGGTGAGTCATTGGGGGCATGCCCTAGAAGGGTTGTTCTTCCTGTATTCCCTTCTCTCTCCCTGCCTCCTGGCCAAGATCTGAGCAGCTTTCCTCCACTGGGCCCTTCCCCCATGATTTGCTACCTCTCTTTGGGCCCAGAGTAATAGAGTGAACTGTCTATGAACTGAGACCTCTGAAACCATGAGTCCTAGATAAATGTTTTCCACTCTCAGTTGTTCTAACGAGGTATTTTGGTCACAGTGATGAAAAGCTAACTACAATAAGCTAGCTACAATAAGAACCATTGTAGTATATTAACAAGTTGATGGAAAGTGATGGACTCAGGAGGAGAAGGGGAAGGAGCTGAAGTTTTACACTGAACTTCTACAATGTCGTGGGTACCTTCTTAGGAGTCCAGTAAGAGTATCAAGATAGGAGTCCACATTTATCCAACTCCAAAGACTATGTATTCATTCTTTTTAGTCAAATTCCTTCTTAAAATGTGTATGGATTGTCTCTGTTGGATCAAGTACTTCATACATACCTTATTTAATCTTTATAAGTATATCCACAGAGAGGCTATATTGTTCCTATTGTAACCAAAAGCTCAGTCCCTGTCCCCAATGCCAACCAATGCCAACTTAATAATGAGGACAAAATTTTGAGAAAGAAGAAAAAGAAGCTTTATTGCTTTGCTAGCAAAGGAGAAACACAGGGGACTCCTGTCCCAAAGGTTGCAAGTCTCTCGATCAGGAGGGATGGGGGGGGTGTTAAAGGGACTTCAAGGGTTTCATTCCAGGTGTGCTCTGGTAGGGGTCCCAGGGCACCTTGATGGCATGTTAGGATTCACTTGTTAATTTGGGAGATACTCACTTCCCAGATCCTCAGCAGGCATCTCCTTCCTGTAGTGGGTGTGCTCAAGGGCAATTAACTAGAGGAAGAAATGATAACACTGTTTCCCTGATCTTGTTAGGGAGGGGGAAAGGAGGGAAAAGAGAAAAAAACCTTTAGTGAAGGGACCACTATTAGGCTATTTTACAGATGGAGAAAATCAGGCTTATAAAAGTGGAGTCACTTTTTTGTGTGGCATAACTTTTAAGTGGCATGGCTGGGATTCACACTCAATTCAGACTGCCACAAAGCTCGTGTTCTCACCTTGTGTCCCTGAGCCAACCTGTTTATTTGATTTTTGCCATTGTCTATCTATTGCTTATCTGTTTTCTGTGTTAGAGATCTGATCTTTCTGACTCTTATCCTGATCTGAACCACAGCGCACGGAAATGACTTGAATGACTCTCCCTGAAACTCTCCCAAGGGTGGTAGTCAGCAAGTGCCAGAAAAAATACACTGTGGAAGGAGGTTGGGGGGGACAGTGCGGGTGAAGGGGATGACCCATTACACACAGCGGAAGTCTTGGGCATTACAACCCCACCTCTCACACAGAACCCCCTTGGATAAAGCCTAGAAGATACATGGAAAACCTTTCTTACTAACCCATCTGGCAATTCACTTTATTCTTTTATTTCCAAGTTCCTCTCTGAATAACCTCCTTCAAAAGAAAATTTGCTTAAGGAAAGCACAGTGTAATTGAGAAAACACTGAACTGGGGGGCAAGGGGTTTTAAAGTCAACACCTTTGCTCCATAGTCCAAGTGGACTCACTTGATAATGAAAGAAACCGTGCTGAATTACATTTTCTTTTCAGTGTACTGAGGGATCTCAGAATGAAACAAGGTCTGTGCTGTTTATGAATCTTTATTGATCAGCCTCTTTCCTTCACAGGGGAAATGTAGGCTAGATTAATGAATGTCTAGGCCCAGCTAGACATTCATCCAGCTCTATATTCTACTGTTTGTGAGAAGAAGTTAAGCACTGTCAAATCCGTTTTCTTCATTCCAAAGAGAACAGAAGGAAATGAATAAAGGAATATGCATGTTTCATTATTGTGTGTGTGTGTGTGTGTGTGTGTGTGTGTGTATCTTTACATGGGACTCTGAATATTTCTACATATGATTTTCTTCTTGGTAGTCTTCTTTGGATATATTTTGGAAAGATCTTTATTCACAAAGTACTTTCACTTAGGATTCAAGTTAGGATGAGTGTTATGGTTATCTCAAGAGTTCTACAAAGTCTTTAAGATGCCCTGAATTTAGCCTATTTGTAGCACTTAATTTGATCCAGTTCAATTCAATTCAATCAACTTTATTCTTCAGTGTTTTACCATGTGAACACCCAATAAACATTATATTAACTAGAAAGCTAGCTAGACATTCTAGCAAAAATGGTCAATATCATGAGTGAACAGGTGTTATAGTGGAATATTCTTTAGTGGGAAACTCCATTTTGGAGTAGGGTCCATACTTCTCTTGAGAAATATGCATGATATAAAGACTTTTGCATTTTGAAAACCCTTACATTAGAATCCATTTTTGCTTAGTTTCTTTAAAAGGTATTTCTCCCAGAAAGCATGCCTTTTACAATCATCCATCATCTATCAGTCTATACCTTCATAATTTTTTTAAAACTTCATAAAAAAAGTTGAAATATACAATTCAAGTAAACCTAGGCAAATGTTGCATATCTTTACAGAAAATTAGTCAAAATAGACCTAGAGAATGTTCCAAATCTCTATCAACTGGGTTGTTTGTAGGTTCAGCAGGGGAGGATTTAAATGACCAAAGGGAGGGGCAAGGAAGAAATAATCTAACACTTAACTGCTTGCAGCTGCTATCTTAGAACCAGCCAATACAGATTCATAGACAGTACAGTCTTTGTTTCATGCTGAAGTCCTTCAGTGTGCAGAAAAGAGGATGCAATTCAGCAAAGTTACTTTCAGCCTAGGACAACTGGGATCAAACTTAAAATTTATAGAAAACAAAGAATGAGAAAGTAGCAGTATGGACAAGAATTGATGTTAAGAATTAAATGGAGTGATATCTCATTACCATCTCCAGGCTAACCAGCCATAATATTTACAAACCAATAAATACTTTTGCTACAGCATTTAATCTGTACAGATAACAAGTCAATACAAGTGTAATTTTTTTTTGCTAACATTGCAAATGTATAAATTAGCCAAAACTGTCTAAAACTCAACCAGAAAAAATCTGCTTTTCTTCTCTTTTTAAGACATGATTAACTAACTGTGAGGGTCAGACTATACAACATGATTACCAAGTATATGTATGTCGTGTATATAGAGAGTTCTATTTTGATTAAATAAAATTTACAACAATTTTTCTGGCATATTGAAAATAAAATGATTTTAATTGGGCTAAATGATAGACACAAATGATTACTTATTGATATTAGTTATCATTTTTAGCTTTTACTATTGTTCTACATTTATTATATAGTTTTGATACTCATTCATTGATTTGACAAGTGTCTGTTGAATACTTACCATGTACCATGCACCATGTTAGGCAATGAGATTTTAAGTAATAAGAGTAATAAGAGTTAACATCTTTGACCTTTGCATTTCAGTGGGAAAACAAATAGCAAATAAATAATTAAGTAAAACTGGTGATTTTTAAACTGAGACTCAAAAATCAAAAGTCAGCCATATGAGGAACAAAAGTGAGAATCCAGGCAGCCAGTGATGATAGAGGCTGGTGTGAGTGGAGTTAGGCGAGGAAGAGAGATGCAGGGAGGAGGTGGGAGGGCCCAGATCATGGGGACCTTTAATGATATAGGAAAAGTTTGAAATGTACTCAGATAAAAGCCGGGTGCGGTGGCGCACGCCTGTAATCCCAGCACTTAGGGAGGCTGAGACAGGAGAACTGCGAGTTCAAAGCCAGCCTCAGCAATGGTGAGGTGCTAAGCAACTCAGTGAGACCCTATCTCTACATAAAACACAAAATAGGGCTGGGGATGTGGCTCAGTGGTCGAATACCCCTGAGTTCAATCCCTGGTACCAAAAAAAACCCCCTCAAATATAATGGATACTCAATAAAATGTTTTTAGTGAAGAGAGTAAACTAATTGTTTAAAAACAATCACTGCTGACTATATGGTAGTCCCAATTACCTGAGAATCATGAGTATAAGGCCAGGCTGGGCAACCCTGGCAACCTAGTAAGACCTTGTCTCAAAAATAAAATCGTCCTTACGGTTTGACTATGTCTCTCTCCCAAAGGTGACATGTTGGAACTTGCAACCATTGCTGTGGTGTTGGGAGGTGTGGCATAAGGGGAGGTATCTGAGTCATGGGGCACCAATCTCATGAATGGATTAATGCTATTACTCTTGGAGTAGATTCCTTATTGCTAAAATGGGTTTCTTATAAAAGAATGAACTTTTGTTCTTTGCTCTCTCTTTGTTCTTCTGCCAGCATTTGATCTCAGACTTCCCAGCCTCTAAAACTATGAGGCAATAAATTTCTGTTCTTTGAAAACTACCTGATTTGGGGTATTTTGTTATAGTGGCACAAAACAGAAAAAAGACAATCACTCTGGAAGCTATGTGGAGAATAGACTTGAGGGGACCTTCTGTTGAAGAAATAATGATACAGATTAGGTGAGTATTTTAGTAATGCAGGTAAGAAATTGTAAATAAAGATACATTCTGCAGGTAGAATCATGTGAATTTTCCCAGTATGATCCTCCAGATTTCTGGCTTTAGTTATTGACTAGAAAATGATGGTGCTATTTCCTAAAATAGGGACTATAGGATGAAGGTTAGGCTTTAAGTATCAAGAGCTCTATTTTGGATGAGTTCTCCAACTGGAGATAATAGTAAATGGGTGGATATTCAAGTTTAAGTCATCATATTTACCCCTATTCATACATATTCCCATAGATTCCAGACCTTGCAAAAGTAGGATTCTGTGATATCTTCTTCACTTACCTTCTCTGCAAATCAGATTCTCCTCTACTCACGTGCCCCACCTATTCCTTGTTTTACTGATGATTCTAAGTTTCCAGAACTTATGGCAGTGGATTGCTTGGGGAAGAAGAAGGTGTGGCTGTTTTTGCTTGCTGAAGAGAACTGGCGAGGTAAGGAACAGACCAAGATTATTGGCACAGAAGGTAGATGAGGAGCACACAAGTCAAACATACTTTCTACCCCAAGCATCTTAGGGCAGAGGAATGAAAGAGAACAGTCATGGATTAAATTTTCTGAAAACATTTTAAGTAAGTTTTATCTTTCTAAGCAATCTAAAACTAAAGCTTAGTGATAGAACTTAACACATGGTAGACAAGAATCAGTTCAATAGCAACCCTCTAAAAAATGCCACCTAAGTGTTGCCAGGGGAGTAGGGGGGAAGACCATTTTAGGACTTAGGCTGAATTCAGTCCACAAGTTGTTGCCTTCCTGTCCTGGGTTTGAGGGGGATGTGATGTCTTTCTAGCACATGGACAGGATAAAGGAAGCTTTTGCACAGACTGGAGAATGGAATGCCTTCCATTTCTTCAAGGACATGTGAAACAGCAGTTGGGTGGAGGAGGACCAGCACTCCTAGAAACACGGTGGATGAAAGGTCTGCCAGTTTATGTCTGAGTTTTGCATGGTTAGCTACAGATTGAGAATCCATGCCTGTAATAACATGTCCATTGTTGGACAGAAAAGTGATTGTTCTTCTATAGATTTGCATGGGATGTGGAAGAAATTGCCAGATGTTGTAAAGCTGGACTGAGCTTGGAAATAGGTGACCTGAATAGGAGCCAGCATGGCCACATTGTCCTGGCCACACCCAGCCACAAGTTTCATCAAATAATTCAGGGAGGAGGAATAGACCTTGAGCTCCAAAAATGGTGGGAAAGAGCTTAAAAAAACAGTAAGTTACTGGAAACTTCAATAATGGTGAGGGAAGAGAAACAAAGGGAATTTGCAGATGCAAATGACAAACTTCTGAATAGGCTTTCTGAGCCTCTTCTTCCTATAGTATTTACCTGCTGTTGTTTTGTATGTTATCTTTTCTGTTGTTCTAAAGAGATATGTAGGTATTTCCAAAGTTTTCATAATCCCCTTACTTCTTCTTTTCTCCTCATGTAATCTATTTCTTAAGTCTATCAAGGTCAAGGAGGCCTAGAGAAACTAGGCATTCGAATATCTGGCTGGGGAGGGGAAGATAAAATGTATTACTACAGTTAAATGTTCAGATAGCCATGCTAATTGCACAATTCCCTGATATCATGACCTTGCTGGATCCTCTTCTCCTACCGTTATCCCGTTCAGACTTTGTTGATACCATTATGGCTGGGCGGTAGACAAGTAACTCATGCCCTGGCTGGTTAGAGCATCCTGTTTGAGGATTTTTGTGGTAGGGCTTTGGTTCCAGCTCATTACAGGTAGGATGTTGGAGTTATTAAGATACACATGGGGTTCTTTCTCAATCTTCTTACCTGAAACAGGAATCAGAACACATATACAGGAGAATAAGAAGACCTTGAAGTCTAAGACTAAAATGTGATCACCTGAGTGAATGACCCAAAGCAAAAAACTTCCATTATGTCCTTGCTGCCAAGAGGCTGCAATGTCTACATTGGAAACTAGATTAGCGCAGGGCTGAAAACAATGACTTGTTGGCTTGAGATCATGTACTTAACAAAAGAAAGCGTTTCTTAAATAAAATGTGGAGGGTGACATCAACTATTTGGATTATCTAGCTACATTGCTGCAAGTTGAGCTTTTTTCCTGAAAGCTTTTCCAAATGCTTTTGAATTAATTTGTATTATATCAACAAACATTCTAACAATAAGCCTGTTTCTTAAAACAATTCAAAAGCAAACAAATAAAAATATGCTGACCTCTTTGTTAGCTACATAATTTTGTTGACATTCCTCAAGATTTTCGAAGACTGTCGGTAATGGACATATTAAATCAAGTTTACAATGTGAAAAGGGGAAAAGAATGAAATAATGTCTTGTGAAGTTAAGAGGTATTAATAGTTTGGATTTCAAAACAATTTTCTTAATTAATTGAATCTGTATCATCTGAATCCCTTGATCACTGGCTGGCTTTGTACCATGTTTTGTGGTATCTATATGTGATTGTGTTTGTGTATGTGTATATCTATCTAACTTACATATTAGATAAATTAGAAAATCTTTTATGTTGAACTTCATGTGTTGTTCTTACATTTACCAAAAGTATAAAAAAGGAATGTCCTAAAAATGTATATTTTTTATAATATTTTTCCCCCAATGGCTCAAAGAAACATGTAGGTGGAGGATTTGGCTTTATCTTAAGTGAATCATATCTGTAGACCCAACACTGATTCAGAATGAAAATGATTGTAGGAGATTATTCTTATTTTGACATGTTGAACTTAATATTCCAGAAGCTCTGGGCTGGTTCCCAACTGAGTCTCTGACTCATTCAACCATATTTTCCCCACAGGATGTGAGGAGGTGGTAAGTCTGAGGGCCTTGAACATCCTAAAGGCGTTGCTCCACCCAGGGTTCTAGATTGAGTTTTCCAAAATGCAGAGCAAGGATTGGCCCTCATGTTTCTTTCGTTCTCTCCAGCAGCTGAAATGAGAAACCATAGGAAAGATGGACACAATTACCTCCTTTTCCACATAGTTGTCTAGTCTGCTGCTAATTATTCTAGCCCCTGCCTGTTTTTCAGTCCCCTCTTTCACTTTTTCTATACTAAGTATATCGCTAAACTTATATGTAGTAGAAAAAGTATGTTCGCATTCTGCACACATACATTAAGAAACTTAGAATCTTCTGTATAGGTAAAGATGCATATTAAGGGTCTGCCACATATGTGCATTATGATGTTGTAAGGTTGATGTTGTGGACTGAATTGCTCACCTCCCGCCCCCATTCATGTGTTCAAGCCTTCATGCCTGTACTTCAAAATGTGACTACAATTGAACAGAAGGCCTTTAAATAGGAGGTAGTTAGTGAAGTCACACGAGTGGCCATTAACTCAGTCTGACAGATCTCCTAATAAGAAAAGGAAATTTGAACACACAGAGACATCAGGCATGTGTGGGCACAGAGGAAAGACCACTTGGAGACACAGTGAGAAGGCAGCCATCTGCAAGCCAAGGAGAGAGGCTTCAGGAGAACCAAACCTGCCTGCACCTTGATGGGGGATTTCCTACCTCCAGAACTGGAAGAAAATAATTTCAGTTGTTTGAGACACTGGGGAACTTTGTTATGGCAGCTCTAGTGAACCCAATACAGCAAGATGGTGGGAGAAGCTCAGCTCTGAAGTACACAAATCTGAATATGACTTGCAGCACTACTGTGACCTTGAAGGAGTCGTTAGAACACTCTGAATGTCATTTCCTCATTTGTAAAATGGGGTAACAATAATTGCCTATCAAGGTTTTCTCTGTAATTAAATCAATCTATGTAGAAAGTGTCTGGCTGAGGTGGGAACAGGGGAGATATTTAGGGAGATATTTAGCAGGAAGCTACCTGCTAGGGGAAAGGGATTTTCAATTAATCAAACTTGGGTTTGAATTCAAGTTCTGCCACTGAGTTGGGTGAACTTGGGAACATTACTTAAAATTCCATTCCAGAGACACCATCTGTATAACACTTGGGCTGCATTAGGTGATCAAAACATTATTTCTCCTTGGGGGTCCTAGTTACAGATGTAGCCCCAATTTGTTCCTCCTTTCAAAGTTGTGTATTGACAGTGTGCTTGCTAGGTAAGAGATGGAGAGTCTAACTGGAAAGATACAACTGTGATTGTAATATTTCCAAATTTATATTTGACCCTTCCTCACTACATAACAAACAAATGTTCTAAAGGAAGAACAACGAAACCTGGGAGTCTAAGAGAAAGCTTTGCCATCAGCCTGGTGCACCGGCAATTAATAATCCTGTCCTAGAAGTGCCAAAGCACCCAGGTGAAATCTAGTTACCAAACTCTTTATTTCTAGCTGTAAAAGTGAGTTAAAGTAGGACTAAAAGAAGTAAAACTCCACGTAAGTTACATGTACCCTCTGCCCATAGGAAAAAAATCACCAATAAACTGGGCAGGTGGGCCTGGATCTCACTCAAGAGTCTGAGGCAGGAGGATTACTTGAGCCCACAAGTTTGAGGGCAGCCCAGGAAATATAGTGAGACCCTCATCTCTTAAAAAAATAAAATCACCATTAATCTGCAATGAAGAGATAGTTACTATTATTTTAGTACAACTTTGCAGACATTCATAATTCTGTGTGTGCTTATGTTTATATCTACATAAATACTTTTTATGCATAGTATTTAAAAATAGTTTTCTTGTTTAACACTAGATTATAAACCTATTTCCATGTCATTAAATAGACCACTCAATATTATTTTAAATGACTGGAAATCTTGCATTTTTAAAATGTAACAGGATTTTAAAACAAATTCTTTAAAAACTGTGCTTTTAAAAATCAAGATGTTACTCCTCTGGATGCTCATGTGATCGATAACTTGGAGATGCACAGATTAAATTGAAATAAACCAAATGTATGAATATGCTCATAGAAGTAGATAAAAATATAACATCTGTTAGGGTGCTGGATATCGTAGAAGAAAAAGTAAGAAAAGTGAAACATAGTGAGAAATGCATTTCTACCTTAAATTTATTGAGAAAACTTTTTACTTTTTTGGGCCTATTAGAGCATCACTCACCTGTGCAAGGATTCTTATCTCCCTTGGAACCAATGTGTTTCCAGCATTGACTAAAGACTAGTACTTTGGAGAAATGAGCCACAGTTAAAAAAAAAAAAGTCCTTTAAAGCTCAGCAATTGGAAAGAGAAAAATGATCTGTATTTTTATGACCGTTTGTAGATAGATGACTTTATGGAATTTGAGTTTCAAGAAAAATGATTGCAATTATAAATAAGCATTTTGTGTCTTACTAAAATTATAGAAATTTCTTGGAGGTTATCTGTATTTTTAGATATAGTGATTATCATTCTGTTCATTAGAGACAAGATATCTATTGCCTCTCTCTCTCTGCTCATAAAACAAAAGTAGCTCTCATGGAATCAAATACCCAGCTAGGAAAAATGTGTTAGGCTTACCACTTCATCTGAGAAATAGGAAAAAGGTGAGGTCTCTTGAGCTTTTCAAAATTTTTTCCTTTTCCCTACTCCCAGATCTGTGAGTCATCATTCTGTGTGAAAAATATTTGGAGTGAGAATTATTCCTTGGCAAGTCATGTTTTTAGACAAACTTCCCTATCGCTCAAAGAAATGACCCTTATCTCTTTCTTTGCTGGAAGAATGTCTTGCAGAGGCATTCAATCTACTCCAAAATCATTCCTTAGGCTTCTCGGGGATAGATTGCACTGCTCTCAAGTGATTGTGTAAATACTGCCACCCCATTTGAAAGAAAAGGGTGGCTAGTTATTTTCTTGATTAGTTGATGTTGGTCAATCCCATCTCTTCAGTTTTACAAAGAGAATTCCTGACAAATAATTGTATTAAGAGCACTGATTTAATATATTGACTCAAGAAGAAAATTGCCTAAATTTGAAGATTAAAAAATAAGTGAATAGATAAGGTGCCATTTGGCTAAGAAGTATATATACAAAAAATTACAATAACATTTCTTGTGTCTTAAAAGCACTAAGACCATCAGTCTAAGAATTTGATAGATTTTTGACAATATGATGAGTGTGGTTTTTAAACACACACACACACACACCCTGTGCTCATGTTTTTCACCCACGTCTCTCATTCCCCACTCCCTAATCAGCAAGTGTGACTTAACATCAGGCATCAAGAGATGTTTATACTAACATTCTATTTGACTTTATAGTGGGAACTGAGATTTTTTTTATTGGTTCTTTTTAGTTATACGTGACAGTAGAATCTTTTTTGATATATTTGATATACAAAGCATGGAATATAACTTTTTCTAATTAGGATCCCAGTCTTGTGGATGTACATGATGATGAGATTCACTGTGGTATATTTCCATATGTACATAGGAAAGTTATGTCAGATTTAGCCCACTGTCTTTCCTAGTCCTATCCCCCGATCTTTTCTCTTTATACCTTTTGTCTAATCCACTGAATTTCTATTCTCCCCTCTCCTTTCTTATTATGGGTTATTATCCACATCAGAGAAAACATTTGACCTTTGGTTTTTTGAGATTGGCTTATTTCACTTAGCATTATAGTTTCCAGATCCATCCATTTACTAGTGAATGTCATAAAGTCATTCTTTTTTATGGCTGAGTAATATTTCATTATATATATTACTGTGATTTATATATCACAATTTATATAATTGTGAGACATATATATACATATATATATGTATATTTATCACAATTTATTTATCCATTCATCTGTTTATGGGCATCTAGGTTGGTTCCATAACTTAGCTATTGTGAATTATGCTGCTATAACCATAGATGTGACTGTAGCACTCACTGTAGTATGCTGATTTTAACTCCTCTGAATATATACTGAGGAGTGGAATAACTGGGTCAAATGGTGAGGAACCAAGATTTTTAGTGCCCTCTTGATCAGTGAATCACTCTCACTCTTGCTCCACAACTGAATGTTTTTATTGTCAGCATTAATTAGCATTGAATTGAGGAAAGTTTATCATTTATCTATGAAGGGATTGATACTCAGAATATAGAGAGAACTAAAATTCAATAACAATCAAAATAAACAACTTGATCTAAAAATAGGCAAAGAACTTAAGTAGACAATTCTTCAAAGGATCACAGATGGCCAATGGACAAATGAAAAGATGTTTAATGTCACTAATCATTAGAGAAATGCAATTCAAAACTAAGATTAAAAAAAAATCCATAGCAAAATCTTTTATTTATAGTAGCCATCCAAACAAAGAAAATAGAAAGTATCATGGAGGATATAGAGAAATCAAAGGCCTTGTACCCTGATTGGGAATGAAAAGTAAGGACGCAGCGGAAAACAGTATGGTGGCTTCTCAAAAGTTTAAGAGCAGAATTACCATACAACTGGAAATTCTACTTATAGCTAGATTTATATCCCCCAAATTGAAACCAGGGTCTAGAAGAGCTATTTTAGCCCATTTCATAGCAGTATTATTCAAAATAGTTAAAAGGTGGAAGGGACCCAAGTGTCCACCTACTGATGAACACATAAGCAAATGTATGTGGTATAAACACATAGTAGGGTTTTATTCACCCTTGAGAAGGAGACCCTGCCAAAGGTTCCAATATGGATGAACCTCCAGCACATTCTGTTCTGTGAAATAAGCCAATTGCAAAAGAGACAAATACTGTTTGATAGCATTTGCATGAAACAGAGAAAGAAAGTGTAATGGTGGCTGCCAGAGTTGGGGGAGGAAAAAATGGGGAGTTAATTTTTAAGGGTGATAGAGAGTTTCAGCTCTATAAGATAAAAAGAGTCCTAGAGATGGATACAGATAATGATTGCACAATAATATAAATGTATTTAGTACCACTAAATGGTTCACAAAAAAATGGTTAAGATAGTAGATTTTGTTATGTGCATTTTACCAATTTTCCTTTTTTAATTGGGAAAATTTTATTCTTTTTTTAAGCACTACTCTTGTTCCATTTCTTTTTTTTTTTTTTTTTGGTACTGGTGATTGAACTCAGGGGCACTTGACCACTGAACCACATCCCCAGCCCTATTTTGTGTGTTATGTAGAGACAGGGTCTCACTGAGTTGCTTAGCGCCTTGCCGTTGCTGAGGCTGGCTTTGAACCCTATCTCTCAGCCTCTCAAGCCGCTGGGATTACAGGTGTGTGTCACTGTGCCTGGCTCTTGTTTCATTTCTCTTTAATGTTTATTAATGTCGGTGACAGTTTTTATTTCTCTTTTGTCCTGACTTGTTTAGTAGGTGTGTTTCTTAGATGCTTTGCACTATGTAACATTTCAGCAACAAATCTCTGAAGACAATATCTCTTTTTCATGATGCTCCATACAAGAAGGTGGTACTAAAAGGTTGGTGCCCATAGCGTCACTCAACAATGTATTTCATTGGTAGGTTTGGGCAAACAACGCCTGGACTCCGCTAATGAGCTGCAGGGACTACTTGAACAGATAAGGTGGGTAAATAGCTCTGTGTTCACATGCTTGCATGAGGAAATGGCTGAGGTTGGAGTGTGTATTTTTGTCCAGAGAATGTTTTAGTGATGTTTTCTTTTCCATGTTGACAGCTCAGCCATCCCAGAAACCTAAATTTATTCAAATTTAGAAGTATTGTTGGCTGTGAAAACACCGATTTTTGTGTTTATACATCTCATACATAGTATAGAGTTCTTTTCTATGAATAAAAAATCAAACTTAGTGCCAAAAGAGCCCTACTTGGGTTAATTTATGTGCACTTAGTATCAGGAATGAAGGAATCATTTGTTTTAAGTAGTAAAACAATTTTCTGTTTTGGGAATCATTTTTCAAAATGCTTAATTTTCTAAATAAGTTGCAAAAAATACTAGAGATAGATTACTGAGATATCAATAATTATCATTGTGTTTTACTACCTTTGCTAAGCAGAAATGAAGTCAACACATAGAAATCTGTAGTGAGCTTGGGAGTTTAAAACCAACTGTTGCAATTCCAGATGCTTTAGAAGCAAGCCTAGCACTAGGGATAACTGCTCCTTCACTGAAAGTCTGCACTGAAGTCCTATGGAGTGTCCTGAGTGAGTTCACCCTCACTCCTTGACTGATGGTCATTTCCTCATGTCTATACTGATTTTCAGATAGCAGTGCAATGTACTGATGCCATCACATTTCACAGAACAATGTGAAGAATTTGCAGATGTATAGCTGAAAGGAAAAAAAAAATCACTCATTTTAGACGGCACATTAAAAAAAAACACGGCCAATCTTGGTATCATATGCTTTCTGGGAGAATAAAAAGAAGACACTAAAAAGCAGACAGTGCTTTGTTTAAAAATGTTCTAAAGGTAATCAATGTTTGTAAACTCAAATACACTAGAAATCTATAAAGTAGAAAATGCAAGGCCCCATCTCTCTTTGATCAACCCCAAACTCTACAGGTAATCACTTTAAGGGACTGACATATATATTTTCCTAGATATTTTGTTTGACCTATGAAAAAATTATGTATTTATATATTTTTTAATAAAAATGAAATTAAAAGTGCATACTTCTCTGTCATTTTTTATCATTTAATAAGGCATTACAGACATTTTATATCATTTCAGAGAAATCTGAGGCATTCTTTTCCATGTCTGTTGTACGATTGCATTTTAACAGGTGTTAAACACCTGTTAACATGTCTAACTCACTGCTTCTTGACCAATCTCCAAATAATGAATTTTTTTTTTCTGTGTCCCTGCCTCACAGATCCTTTCCTGTTTTTTTTTTACCTGAAGTGCTTAATAATCAAGAAACTTGAAACTTGGCTTCTGATTGGGTTTAGCCAAAGGGAAGCTGGGCAGATTTGGGGTGGGGTAAGAGGGCATGATATTTCTTCCATTTCCTTTCTTTCCAAGCAGCGTTTTCTGGAAGTGACTGAACAGGTTCATAATTATAGTTCCCAATAGATGTATCCTTCACTACACCTCCACCCTGGTTCTGTTAGCATATTTCTTTTCTTTGCGTGGAAATGACAGTGGCTTCCCACCAATGCTAGTCTGTGTACCCAGTTACCTCTTACAAGTCCCTCAACCGGTGGTAGGCTGATGCGTGCTTATGGCTCGCAATTTCTATGGTTACAAATACTTCCCCAATGTCTGATCTCTGGATACTGACCTGAAGTCACTGAATACAGTGCTAGAAAAAAATTGTGCACCAGAACACCAGCACCCTTCTCCACACTGGTACCTTACTAAGTTAGTCACTTTATTAACATGAACTACCTTAGTTGATTGTTTCCTGCCAGAATCCTGAGTGCCACAGATAATTTTCTTTTCTTTTTCTTTCTTTTTGCTATTTTAAATAACATTGAAGCTGTAAACACCTTCTCTATACGTCTTTGCATGTGTGTTCCAGTATTGTTAGTGGTTAAATTTTAAAAACTGAGTCAAAGTTATATTAATTAAAAAATTTTATGGGGCCTAGGGTGGTAGCTCAGTGGAAAAGTACTTGCTTAGCATGTGTGAGGCACAGGGTTCGATCCTCAGCACCACATAAAAATAAATAAATAAAATAAAGGTATTGTGTCCATCTACAACTAAAAAAATCTTTAAAAATTTTCATGGATATTGCCTAATTACTCACCAAACAGTCTGTCAAATTGAGCCCTTGAACAACTCCAAGAATACTTTTTTCTGCATAACATCGACACCAGATATTTTAATTTTTTCCCCATCATTGCTAATAAATGAGTAAAAAATTGGACCTTCTTGTATTAATTTGTACATTGTTAATTATTTGTGAGATTGAAAACACTTTTGGAATTTGTTTGTTGAGTTTCTTTTGTGACTTGGGGGACACAACAGGCAGGTGGATGAAGCCACTTAGAAATCTAGCAGAGGACAGATGGCTGCTCCACTGCTGGGAGGAAAGGAGAGATGGCCTTCAGTTCCCTGGGGAAACAACTGCATGAGTTTTCCATGGCTCTGGACTCAATTTTGTCTTAAAATTTATACATTGAAGCTTTAACCCCTGTGTGACTAGATCTGGAGGTAGGGGTCTTTAGAAGGTAATTAAGATTGAAGGAAGTCATATGGCTGGGACCCTAATCCTATGGGACTTTGGCCCTGCAGAAGAAGAGGAAAAGAGAAAGAGAGAGAGAGAGAGAGAGAGAGAAAGAGAGAGAGAGAGATATATATAGAGAGAATCTTTCCTTGCCATCTGTGGGCACTGTGAACAGGCAGCTGTCTAGCAAACCAGGTAGAGTCTTCACCAGAACCCAACCTTGCAGCGTCTGATATCAGACTTATAGCTTCTAGAATTGTAGATTCTAGAACACCTATGGAATGTTGTCATGTCAGCCTGAGGCTGACTAGGATACCCAGTCACAAGAGGAAGCCAACATGCCCATACTTTGATCAGACCCAAAAGACTACATGGATATGGTTGGTTGGTAGTGAGGGTTCTGGAAAAGACCCATGAATGTACCCAGGGCCCAGGGTAGAGGCAGGTTCTATCATCTGAAGATAGTTCTGGTCCACATTTTCACCCACAAATGGGGAAGAATTTCCCCCACTGAGTATGTTTTACTGAGATAGTGGAGACCACAAATAATTGGCATTTTAATTTTATGCCATAAATCCAAAGGGCTCAAATGCGGGTCCCCAGATGTAGCTCTCGAACCCAGAGCTTCTTGTGAAATCCTAATACATAGTTTTGAATCCCAGTCTTCCTACCTCATATATCATCATTCTTTCTAAGATGTATTTCAAAATGCAAATATTCAACATCCAAATTAACTTTCCCCATCCCCCCATTAAAGTCCCCAACAAAGTTAAAGAACTATTCTTCATGCCGACACTTCTTTCACAAACTGAAGCCAGAGTCGTCTTTGCTACCTCCTTCTCACCCACCTCTGCTCTGTGCCCAAGTAAGCCCTACGAGTGGCAACTCCTTAATACAGGTCACACCCGCTCCTTCTCTTTATCGCCTTTGTCCTGTCTTCCCTGTCGCATCTACTCATTCACTGATCTTGTGCAACGTGTGTGTCCTTCCAGTTTATTCTCTTGTATAGTAGCCAGAGTGATCATAAGATAAAGGTCTGGTCATGTCTCTTTTTAATGCCAATCAGTGTTTCTAAATTTGTTTTGGGATAAAGGTCTAAATGCCATCTGTTGAGTTCTCTTTTTTTTTGGAACTGGGGATTGAACTCAGGGGCACTCGACC
>PVHX01017768.1:10663-39046 GCA_004024805.1 Geosciurus inauris | reverse complement strand
TACAGGCTTGCGCCACCGCGCCCAGCAACAGTACAGTTAAATTAATTGCTTTAAGAGGGCATGGGCAGCCGGGCGGCCGCCCAATGCCAGGTGGCGCAAGCCTGTAATCCCAGCACTTAGGGAGGCTGAGACAGGAGAATTGCGACGGCGAAGTGCTAAGCAACTCAGTGAGACCCTGTGCCTACATAAAACACAATACAAGGCTGGGGATGTGGCTCAGTGGTCGAGTGCCCCGGAGTTCAATCTCCAGTACCAAAAAAAAAAAAAAAAGAAGGCATGGGCAATTCCAGCAAATGAAAAGTATCATATAAACAGGGCACAGTGGTGCATGCCTGTAATCTCAGCACTTTGGGAGGCTGAGACAGGAGAATCACAAGTTCAAAGCCAGCCTCAGCAACGGTGAGACACTAGGCAACTCTGTGAGACTCTGTCTCTAAATAAAACACAAAACGGGGCTGGGGATGTTGCTCAGTGGTCCAGTACCTCTGAGTTCAATCCCTGGTACCAAAAGAAAAACAGAGAAGTATATAGTTTCAGTTTGGGTGCATATCTAGGTAGGGAGGGGACAGAAAAGGAGAGAGGGAAAAATGGCAGGAAGATGGCAGTTCTAAGCTATTTTCATTTATTAAATATATCTTAGGGGATTTGTTTACCATTGCCAATGAGTTTAATGAATCTCTTGAGGATTTTAAACAGGTAAGTGACAAAGCCCAATTCATGCTGAAACATCACCTGTAATGGTGGAGCCAATTAATTGGTGGGGAAAAAGATAAAAAGAGAGACAGTTATGAACTCTATTGCATTTCAAGTCAAAGATGCAAATTGTTTGAATAAAACAACAGTTATAATACAGATAGAAAGCAGAGGACAGATTCATGGGAAATTAAGAAGATAGAATTTACAGGGCTTGATAGTTAATGGAAAGTGAATCAATGATACTTCCCAGGTTTTCTGGTGTGAGTAGGTGGAGGATGATACAGTTGGGTGAGATGAGGAGAAAGAGGTAGTCTAGATGCAAAAATGGTTTTGCTCTGAGCCATCTGCAAAAGGTCAAATGGAAAATTCCAGAAGGTTTGAAAATGTGGTTCTGAATATCAGGAGTTAATACTTGCCTGGAGATCTAAAACTATGAGTTGTCAGTATACAAGTGGCTGTTGAAATTAAGGAAGGATAATTTGGCTTTTGGCTTTTACACTGTGAGAGAAGAGGAGGGCAGAGATAGCCCATAAAGATGACTAGGGAGAAGAGATAAATCAGGAAGAGCAAAACCAAACAGGAATTCAACTTCTACTGCCTCTTGATTAGTTTTATTCTGTGACCCTTGAAACAAGCTAAAATAGGTTCTAGCTACAGGAATAAAAATTTACAAAACCTGTCCTATATTCTAAGCATGTCTAGCAACAAGAGAAGAATCATTTTTTATTTCAATCATACTGGAAATAGGAAGCAGTAGAGAGAAGATGGAAAAGCAGAATGTTGCATTTGTTTCTCAAATTCTACCTGAAGAGCACTGTTAAGTAATATGAAGGAAGACCATCTGGGGATTTTATTAAAATAGCCCAATAATTAATATAATTTACCCAACATTTCTAGTAATTGTTATTAGTTGTTATATGATGTCACCTGTGAGGTGAAACATATGTAAACCTTAAAATAGACAACTATCAGGAGACAGTTAAGGTTTTATTGTGTGGGCAGTCATATCCTCTGTGATCTTCCTGTTGATTCCTCTCCTTGTTTCATAGCTTTCTCTTGAAACAATATCACTCTGGATGATAACACTGTGTTAGTCAGCCCTTTGTCACTGTGACCAAAATACCTGACAAGAACAACTAAGAAGGGGAAAGTTTATTTTGGGCTCAAGGTTTCAAAGGTCTCAGTCCACAGTCAACTGGATCCAAGGCAGGAACCTCATGGTAGAAGGGTGTGGCAGAGGTAAACTGCTGGGCTCCAGGAACCTGGAGCAGAGAGAAAGAGAAAGGGACCAGGGACTGAGAGAACCCCCAAGGACACACCCACAGTGCCCTACTTCCTCCAGTCACAAGCCTCCTGCCTACAATTACTACCAAGTAGTCTATTCAAATTATTAATCAATTGGCCTAATCTAATGATGAGATCAGAGACCTCAGAGTATAATCTTTGCATCTCTGAACAATGCTGCATTGCCTAACATATGAGATTTGGGGGATTCAGGCCAGATAACCAACACATATCACCTCCATTTATCTAATTTTAAATCTTTACTTCGAATTTTGGGGGAAATAACAGAGCCAAAATGGGAATTATTTAATACCAAATGTAATTAATAACTTTATTGTATATTTTTCCTATAAAAATTTAGAAATCATACCACATTATTCTTTTATATGCAAAATACATATATTATTTGAGTAAAAATCCCTGTTTTTATATTGAATTTTCCCATATTTACGTTAGTGTCCTAGATTCTATTCCTTGGTAGATTGAAGGAGGGACCTCTATTCATGATCATCCTTCCACCTTTACCCTAAAACAGGTAATGACTAATTCAACTTTGCCATTTTCCACAAACTTGCCTATAAGTTGATGATCAGCGAATGTTTAAAGGGTGAATAAAAAGCTGAATAGTTGAGTAACAGGCTTTGTTACTACTGAAGAATAAAAGCATACAACTGTTAATAATAGTAGAAAAATTAATAGCTACAGTGTGAATAACTATTATGTGTCAGGTATTTTGTTAAGAGCCTCACAATAACAATGAAAAAAAAGTTGTCCTAGTTTGAAAAATGAAAACAATTAAACTCATAAAATATCACTATCATAGAAGATACTAAGCCAAGATTCAAATACATGATTTGCTGATTCCTAATTACTTGTTCTTCCCAATATACCTGATAAAGAAAGTCTGTATTCAATCACCAGTAAATGTTGATGGGTACCAATTGGCAAACTAAATTATAAGATAAAACTATCAAAGTGGACTAACACTATCTTTCTCATCCACTATGTTCCAGCCTCAATTGCCTTTTTTCATGTTATGATACAATTAGGAAATATATTATTTGGTATCTCTTTATGGTTCCTGAGACACAGTTCCTAAAACCCTTGAAATCTTTGAAGAGATGAGTGTCTTTTATATACTAGTGGGATGATTCTTGGCTGGTGGCCATTAGGTAGCTTTGAGATGGAAGCTGGTCACCAGAAAGAACCACTCCACTGCAGTATCCTCCAAGGAGGAAGAGGGGATTTGAGTTGATCACCAATAGTCAATGATGTAATTAATCATGCCTCTATAATGACACCACCAATGAAAAATGACTAAAAATTAAAAATGCAGGACAGAATTTGCAATCTTCTGAGTTGCTGAGTACACAGAGGTCCCATGGAAGGTGATTGTGCCCAAGGAAAGCATGGGAACCCTGTGCTCCTTCCCACATACTTTATCTCACACATCACTTTCATTTTACTCTTCGTCCGTATCCCTTGTAATATCATTTATCATACACCACTAAATTTAAGAAAAATGTATCCCAGTGGTCTGGGAAACTTTAGCAAATGAATCAAACCTGAATAGGAATTCATAGGATGCTCCAATGTATGTCCAAGTGTTTAGAAGCACCGGTAAAGCATCCTAGGGCTCACAGTTAGCATCTGAAATGGGAAGCAGTGAACTGGGACTGTGGGATCTGAAACTATCACCAGATGGATAGTATCAGAATTGAGTGGCTGATGGCCATTAGGTAGCTTTGAGATGGGAGCTGGTCACCAGAAAGAACCACTCCACCGGGATTTGAGTTGATCACCAATAGTCAACGACGTAATCTAGAACATCTGAGTGGTGTCCGCTGGAGGATTGATTGGTTATCGCTGCAAGAAATACCCACACTGATTTTGGTACTACAGGTGAAGCATTGTGGTGTTGTGAGTGAAAGTGGGTGTGAGAACAGAGAGAAAAAAAAATCAATTATTTTTTTCAGACATTCTTTTCCACCTTTTATTACTTGTTTGTTTTCCCTAAACTGATCCTTCCCCATCTTCACAAGGCTGCCTCAAAACTTCAGTATCATTTCCTTGTGTGAGACCGACAGGATCACCCAACACAAAGCTGCCGTTCAATCACTCTATTATATCACACTATTACCCCACCAATGTTAACAGTATTTTTAAAATTTTTACCACTATCTGATTTATTATATTTACTTATTTTTGCATCATTCTCTACTCCAATGGTGAAACAAGCTAGGCAGGGACCTTGGCTATCTGATCAGAACAGAGCTTGATGGAGCTTGATAGCAGCATAGTTTGTAAATGCTACTTTTGTACCCCCAGATCACTCCAGCTTGAGCAGCATGGTGAAGTGTGATTTGTAAAAATTTGTATTCCAGCAGCATCTATTAGCAGGTTGACCTTGGGCAAATTATTCACTATGATTCAATTTCCCTATGTATAAAATGAAATGCTTATTGAATAGAGGATCAAATATGTTAACACATCCAAATATTTTAGAATAGTGCTCACCATAGTTTGCTATTGTTATTATATGTCTTTTTCCAAGTGTAAGCATCCACATTTTTAGAAGATGTTTTCTTAATATAAACTCATCTTTGCTCTTTAGCAACTAATGAATTTAAATTTGCTTTTCAAATTTCACACAACGGGTTGAACAGCTTTGACTGCCTTTGAAGCAATAAACTGAAGTATGTACCTCAGAAAAACTGAAAAACATAAATGTACTAAAGCAAAAACAAAAAAAGTGTTTGTTTGCTCAGCAATTCTTCTGATCTCCTATAGAAATAATAAATATAAATAATCAGAAAAGTGCCTTAAATATTCTTTAGTTAGAAGACATATCACGTCACATAGGCATATAAAATTAAAACAAGCATCTTAAATTATATTCACATGCACAGCAAAAAATATACGTACATATTTGCGCACACCATATTGCGTTCAGATGCAACAAGACGAACATGTGTTACAGAGCTAAATGAGTAATGTAATTTTTACACTGGGTCCATGCAAACTTTATGGTTGCATAAAATAAGGATATGACAAAAAAGCAATCTGGATATATCATTGCCAAGTCAATAATTAAGAAAAAGTTCATCACCTCTTATTCAAATATCAATACAAAATATATTGAAATACTGATTAACATGAAAAATAAAATGTATGATATTTAAGAATGAAAGGACTAAAATTTTTGACAAGGCTTTTACACAGATTTAGAAAACAAACTCTAATTTGTCCTTTTCACTTTATGTTTCCTTCCTTTTTGCCCACAACCTCACTTGGACTTAAGCCCTAGGAAAAATACCAAGTTACACTGTGTAGAACAGAAATGCTGAATGCCATCAGACGTTAATAACCTAAGAGTTAAAAGTGAGTTTTTAAAACTAATTTTCTAAGTCAGGAATGGATTATTGTCCCAGGATCTGACGACTAAATTATCTAAGGCCATGGTTTTTTTTCTATGGCATAATAATTTCATTAAGTCAACCCTTCAAAAATATATTATCCATAGTTTAATTAAACTAGAACATGAGTCAAGTGAGTTCAACCTATGAAACATAATCAAATAATTTTCTTTCAAATTTCCCTCCAAGTGTTCCCTCCAAGTGCTCTCCTTCCCTCCCTCCCTCCCTCTCTCCACCCCTACATTGTCAAATACTCCTGCAAAAGATCATTTCTTTGATAAACACAACTACAGATGAAGGGTTGATTCCAAATTCCTACATGAAGTTCAATTATGCTTAGAAAGAGCAAACCAGAAGCCAAGTCATTCCTGCTAGAATCCTAAGGGTTTCCTTATGTACATCCTTATTGTGAATGGCTTGGAAATAACCAATACATTTGAGCAAGACATTTCTTTAAGTCTCAGGATCTAGCCATGACTAAAGCATTAATCCTAGAATACCCAAACATAGGAATCAATAAGTTGTCTTTGCTTAAGATGACTTGAACTGAATTTCTATCATTAATACCTGAAAAAAATTCCCAACCAAGAAAATATGACAATCTCAAAAGCACTATGAAGAATTATCAGTCATTATTGGCCTAATGCCAGAATATTTTCCTAATAATAAAATAGTGCAACAATTTTACAGTATTTTTGTCAGCAAATTTCATTGCCATTTGGATGCAGTTTTCAAATCATTATCATGGGATAACATTTCATGTTCAGGTCCTGATTTTTACATTCTACAGTAACATGCCCACCACAATCATCAGACCACCTGATTCTTTAGAAAAAAAAATGGAAAACTTCACAACAGCAAACATTAAAAATTAGCAATTAAAAATTTTTTACCAACCAATGCTTTACCAAATTTTTTAAAATATTATTTGTATGTCATTTTTAACTTCATGAAATGAACATTCTTCAGTTTGGCAATTTTATCCATTTTTTTCTGTAGTGAAAACTGAAACATTAACCCAGTATAAAAATAAAACTGCTTTATCTTTGATATAAGGAAATAATGACACCCTAAATCACAAACTTCAAATTCAATTTTTAAAAAATAGGAGAAGGTGTTAAAAGCAAGTACACCCCTGAAGATATTTTTAAATAGCATGGAGGTCCCTCAAAATAGATGGTACAACTTTGAAAGGATCAAAGATAACTTACACGGGTGGTATGAATGGAGTACAGGTGTTCTAAAGTAAGGATGATGGGAGAGGGAGGCTCAATAAGAAGCTGAATAGACTCATCATCTTTCCAGAAAGCAAACAATGTGGAGTGCATATACCACATGCATTTTCGTGACTTCCAAAGTCAGCTGAAAATTAATTATCATGTGCTAAATATGTCATGGACTCCTGGAACAAGGGGCTGTACTGTGAAAACTCTGAAGATTTTCTGCTCAGCAGACGAGGGTAAAGGTAAATTAGGGTGGAATCTTTTACAGAGATGATGAGAATATGTCCTATGTGTCTATTGCTTCATCCTTAATTATATTTCTGCAAATATTTAATCCAGATTTTTTGTGTCTAATTCTAAATTGATTTAAAAGTCAGAAAGAAATAAGCACAAATGACATACTCAGAGATTTTTAAAAATTCAATAAGCATAAAAATAAAAAGAAAAGAAAAAATATAAAAATATCACTATATGAATAACCATAAATGAAAAGGTAACTTAAGTTTACACAGCTTAGAAAAAGATGGAATAGCCGGGCACAGTAGTGTGCTGTAATCCCAGCAGCTCCAGAGACTGAGACAGGAGGATCGTGAGTTCAAAGCCAGCCTCAGCAAAAGCAAGGAGCTAAGCAACTCAGTGAGCCCCTGTCTTAGAATAAAATACAAAATAGGGCTGGGGATGTGGCCCCATGGTGGAGTACCCCTGAGTTCAATCCCTCGTACCAAAAAGAAAAAGATGGAATAGAGAAATATAACACAATACAGAAAACAAGTCAACACCAAAAACCCTGGATACACACATATTTGCTTATCTCTATTCTATATTTGGGAAATTGAGATAGACTTGAACGAATCAAAGTGTAGTTTTTAAAAAGTCTAAATAAACTGATTAAAGATCTAAATATAGTTATGGAAGACAAAGGAAATACAATATATGTGTAAGTGGTGTTACTAAACATGAGAACATAATATATATTTAGTAACAATTATGAAAACAGAACTGTAATAACTATTTGAGAATAAGTAATATATTTTAAAATTTAAAGTATAACCATATTTTTCAGAAAAGGATATCCTCTATAGACTAAAAAGTAATAACATATTCTAGGAAGAATTGATTCAGAACAATAAAAATACAAAAAATACTAGAGGAGTTGAATTAATAGACAAGTCTCAACATTGATAAGCAAGTCCATCAAGATTATTTGGCCAAGGTAAACTTACAAAATCAATAGCTTTTCTGAACAAAGGACACCCAGTTAAAGTTAATAGATCAATGACAGATTGAGAAAAGCTGGTATTTACAATACCTAAAATCAACAGGAGACTAATTTAGAATGTATAAGCAATGCATCTTATGAAAAATTTCTGCATATCAACCACATTAACAGTCAAAAGTTATGATTTCTCAAAAAAAAAAATACCAAAAAGGATATAAACAGAAATTTGGCAGAAAAAGAAAAAAAACAGCTAATAAGTATATAAAGTACAGAAAAAATATTTAGACACAGTAACTAGAGAAATAACAAATTAAGACAACAGTGAGATATAAAAATATAAGAACCTTTGTGTACTCTGTAGGACTATAGACTGGAGTAGCCATTCTGGAGAACTATCTATTAGTATAAAATCACATTTTATAAACTATTTGGACCAGGAATACAGCTCCAAAAACATACCTAGAAACGACATCACTGTCATTCATAAAAATACATGTAAAAAGGAATATGTTGAATCATTTTTAGGTAACAAGAAGTTGGAACAATTTAAATGACTATCAATTAGGGGGTAGACAAGTTTCCTATGACAGGTGCATATTTTGGAAATCTATGCAGCAATACATATGCAAACATGATTAGATATTAAAAACACAAATCTGAATAAAAACGCTTAAGAAGTACTTTAACACGCTTGGCAACTGATAGGAAGGAAAGAGGAATTGTAGAGGGAATGACAATAAGAGTATATAAAGATGAAACAAGTAAGGTGATTTGAACAAAGAGTATAATTATTTAATAAATATTAAATCATATGTTAAATATTAAATAATAAATTAAGAGGGAATGGAAGAAATATGTTTATCTTTGTATATGAGCACAAAAATAAAGATGTGAAATAGTATAAGACTGTTAAATAAGTGCTAGGTTCTGCATGTTTATGTCTTCCCCTAAATCCATATGCTGAACGCCTAACTCCCATGTGAGGATACAACAAAAAAGCAATCATCTGTGACCCTGGATGAGGACCCTCACCCAAAGAGGCAACCATGTTGGCAGCCTGATCTGAGGCTTTGAGTCTCCAGAACTGTGCCAAATATGTTTGTGAAGCCACCCAGTCTATGGTCTTCCATTGTAGCACCCTGAACTATGATGGATAATTGCAACAAACCTATTGAAAAATTGCTAAAATGAAAAAGTCAAGCAATATTGAAGGCTGACTGGAGAAAACAGAACTCTCATGTTGATAGTGGAAATGCATATTTGTGCAATTACTTTTAAAAATTATTTCCGAGAATCTACCAAATCTGAACACATATACACACAATGATCCTACAATTCTCTCCCTGGGTATATATTTTAAATTTTCATATGCATGTTTACTTTCACCAAAAGACTATGACATGTATTAAAATGCAAATAGCGACACTATTTGTATGATTTTAAAAAACACCAAATGTTATCGAGAATTGAATGGATGAATTATGCTTTACCACACAATGGAATATGATAACAGCAATGAGACAAAGTATAACTACACATAATAATGAAAATTAATCTCATAATTACAGTCATCCTGGGGTGTTGTGGGGGGGGGGTTGTTTCTGAGATTTATCAATTACCAAAATCTGATTATGCCCAGCTTCCTCATATAAGAAGCATAGTATTTCCACATAACCTATATACATTCTCCTGTATATTTAAAGTCATCTTTACATTAATTATAACACAATATAATGCAAACATTATGTAAATATTTGTTATACTGCATTGTTAAGGGAACAGTGACAAGTAGAAAAGTATATATATGTTCAACACAGACACAATTTTTTCCTAAGTACTTTTCATCTACAATTGATTGAATGCATGGATGTGGAGCCCATAGATACAGAAAGCTCACTGTATAATGCTGAGTGAAGGAAACCATAAAAGAATAAATTGTATATATCATTCATGTACTGAAAGAAACCAGGCAAGACTGTTATTTGAGAAGTCAGGATAGTAAAGAGGGACTTCTGGTATGCTGGTAATTTTCTGTTTAATGATCTTCAAAGTGGTTATGTGGGTCCTGAGTAATTATGACTTAGGCTCATTTATATGTAAAGCAAAACAATCCTTGCTAAGAAAGCTTGTAATCAATAGACTAAGGTAAAGCAAAATATTATTAAACATGG
The DNA here is from genome assembly GCA_004024805.1 of Geosciurus inauris. Lineage (NCBI taxonomy): Eukaryota > Metazoa > Chordata > Mammalia > Rodentia > Sciuridae > Geosciurus > Geosciurus inauris. The sequence continues at coordinate 29,037 of PVHX01017768.1, read as the reverse complement.
CAATGCATCAAAACTCAATGATCCTTTTCACATAGTCATTGATATCTACAAGTATGAAAACAGCCTTCTTTCATACAACTCACAAAATTTAATTCATACATTATTTTTGAAATTATACATGCCTCTTTTCATTTAATACTACATTGATAATCAAATGTTTTTATCAATAAAAATATAAACTTAATGTTATCTTTCATCTGTCTTTGTCTTTCTAGTCAAATTCTCATTTTGCCAAAAAACTTCCTCATTTTGTTTTGTTTTTGCGAAAAAAAATAGGCAAATTTATTTTAGCTGTTAGAAGGCAGAATAGTGGTTCCTCTTCAGTGGAGGAATGATTGAAAAAGTGTATTTAGGGATGTCTGGAATGCTGATATTGCAGTTTTGATCTGTGTGCATAGGAATATTCACATTGATAAAATTAATTCACTCTAGACATGTGGTTTCCACATTTTCTCTGTGCTGTAATTTCAATAAATGTTTGTATTTAAAAAAGAGGAAAACCAAAGGAGATGAGATTGGTAGGGAATATAAATGTTAATAACCTATTCTACACCTGTGATATATAACTTGTCTTATTTTATGACTTCAAATGTAAATAAAATTATATTAAACTGATTTTTTAAAACAAAATCCTATGGCACTCAGGAAAAACCATAGAAAGGAGAAATATCTGAATGACATTAAACTCTTAATGTAAACATGTTAAAAATGTAGCTATAAGGGCTGAGGTTGCAGCTCAGTGGTAGAGCACTTGCCTATCATGTGTGAGGCACTGGGTTTAATTCTCAGCACTGCATATACATAAATAAAATAAAAGTCCATTGACAACTAAAAAAAAATGTAGCTGTACATACTTCATTGGCTTTGATAGTAAGAATGCTTTTAATGCCCTAAAAAAGGAAATGTGACTCAATAATTTTTATATTCACTCAAATTGACATTTCAGTATAAAAGAAATAAATTCATAAGTATGTAACAATCAAGGAATAGAGTCCAAGATCCCATCCTAAAAAAATTATTATAAATTTAAAGTGGAAAGAAGATGAATCAAAAAATAAAATCTCAATAAAAGAGGAGCTATATAAGGAAAAGACTGGTAGGAAAAATATAAATACACTTAGATATGAAAGTAAGATTTGAAAAAATGGAAAAATGAGTTATGATATTGAATATACATGCTATACCATAAAATAAATGTTAAACCTAACAAAAATCAGAAACTAATGAAAGAAGGGTGTAAAAGACTATAGGACTATATTTCACAGTTTGGATATTATATATATTCATTGAACCTGCTTAAAACAATGAAATGAAAGCTGGAGTGGTTTATGTGATCTTTAAGCTGAAGCTTTAAGAAATAGTTCAAATGCCAGATCTCTGTCATTCTTGCCTGGGTGACTGGTAACATTCAATATGAGCCCAATCTCAGGGCAAGAATGACATGCACTGTCAGTCCCTCAGCTGCCCATTAAAAACAGGTAGAATGAGTGAGATGTAGTATAACATATATATGACTGGAAACCAACCACAGTGGTGCATGCCTATAATCCCAGATTCTTGGGAGCTGATGCAGAAGGACTGCAACTTCAAGGCCAGCCTGGGCAATATAACAGGCTCTTGTCTCGAAATAGAAAAGTACTGGGGGTGTAGAGCACTTCTGGTTTCAATTTCCAGTACCACCAAAAGAAGGGAAAAAAAGACAAAGAAGACAAGGAGGAGGGGGAGAAGAAGAAAAAGAAATGATTTAACAATTATGGATTATCAGATACATAGGGGCTCTTGCCTTACAGAATAAGAGATTTTTAAAAATACAAGGTTTGATAATCACATAGACTTGGGATATTGAAATTGTCAGATCCAGAATATAAAATAAATACTCAGAAGGAAACACAGACGAAATCACATGAAAAGGGAATAGAGGCTAGAAATAGAAGGAGTGGAGTGTCAATGAGAAACCACTTGGCTAGATCAAGTGGGAAGTAGTGTATCCAAACTTGTAAGTGACTCATATTATGAGACATTGCCAAAAAGATGTGTATAAGGGTATTTGAGGCTATTTGTATGAATAGCCGGTAATAGAAAAAGAGAATATTATGCTCTCTCATCCTCCCACGCATCTCCCAAGGTTGGGCATCTTCACACCCAACCAATTAAAGTCTGCATTTCCTCTTTCGAATGAGGTAGCCTGACTCCTTTATCCAGAATGATAAATTCTCCAGTGTTCCCCCATTTTCCTCACAAGCAATCTATGGAGGCAGAGGAAGGGATCCATGAAATTGCTTGGGGCAAAAAGTCAATTACAAAGTTCATATTTGCTCAGGTTTCTTTTCTTTGTACAATATGATCTTTTCCACTACCTGCTGAGGTTAAAGGAATCATTTAAAAAGTTATCTATATATCTTCAGAGGTCACAGTAGACACACAAGAGGAAGATGCTACATGTATTTAACAACCTTGTTATAAAAATGAGGGAAGTATACTGTTCCTCTTAAATTTTTCTCATTCTTCACTCCCTGACTCATGCATTTCTAGGAACATTGCCAAAGCAGAAGGAAAATATGGACATGTGAAACTTAAAAGAATTTGAAGACATTTGGATCAACTGGCCCTGCAGAAATCCTGGCTTATGCAATCACAAATAGTAAAGGCTTTGAAAATAACACTGACTTTATGTTTTTCATTTTATCTTGGTGCATATGACTATAGACCCTATGAGGCTATCGAGTAGCTGTGACAGCAGTGATGCTTTTACTGAGACGTAGTAATTTATTGGGGTTTGTATATGTGTAACATAAAGATTAAGTTTTATCTGGATTCATATATTTTTAGTATTACAGTCCTGAGTATATGACCAATAGCCTTACAATTTTTATGTGATTAGTGTTGGCCCAGGAGTCAAGGTAAAGGTAACTTTTAGTTAATATTGAGATGATGTGCTCTATGTCCAGGAACACCATTTGATGTTCAGTCCACCTGGCAGAGCAATGTCATGGACTACTGGCAATTCGTCACTGTGTTAGAGGGCTACTTCATTTCACCAAATTTATTTTTCTGGAGTCAGACTGTCTAATAGGGAACCATGTTATTTCTGTATTTAAAGTAAATTTGTCATTATACCTAAGTTCTGCAGTCTCCATTGGAGAGTTATGACTATTTCTGGTGAGATCATGAATATATAGGGCAATTTATAGGTGCTATGCAGCAGGAAGTAGGCCATGAATGCAGAATTCTGGAGGCTAAGTGGGTATCGTCAGTCTGTGCTAAAGGTTTGAATTAGCAGCAAGGCTGGACAAAGGTATTTGTAATGTTATGGGATCTGAGAGAGATATGGGCTGCAGGACAGTAACTTGTGTTACTAATTGTTGTATTGATTCAAATGCCACAACCTCTAGAGAATAGTACAAATATCTTTTGGATTAGTGCAGAAACTGAAGAAAATTTCCCAACCGTGGTATATGCTATCTGCAATATCGAAAGAAATCAATAAGGTGTTGAACATCTTTTTTGATAGTTGCTGGTTGCAGAACCAGCAGTTCACCTTTACCATTTCTTTGAATTATGGTTCAAGAAGCTCCTATCTTAGCAAATGGAGTAATGTCATAAACTTCACCTTCATTCAAAGTCAACCTGTTCTAGTCAGATGAGCTACGACTGCATGTGATGTGCTACAAGCTGTTTTCTCAGTAGAAGTCATTATTACAAATCATTGCTAAAGGAACCACAACAAGAACCACAACAGGAAAAGAGTGAAGTACTTAAGGTATTCAAAGAACAGCCTACCAAGCTAGAATTCTATATCCAGTAAAATTATTCTTCCAAAGTTAAGGAGATACATTTCTTGCACAAGAAATATATATAAAATATAAATATAATAAAATAAAATAAAACCTCCTTTACACTTTAATTGATCAACTATAGTATCAAGTTATATTGTAGCAGTCAATTCAGTATATTATATACTTGCCACAAAGTTGTAAAAATTTCTATCACTAAGAATAAACATTAATGCACTCAAATGTAAAAAAAAAATCAAGTAGGAGATTGGAGGATTTCAGGATGGAATGTGGATTTTAACAAAACAATTGACTATATTTCAAACTTTATCACATAGCCTCAGTGACAGGGAAGTGGAAAATATCCTAATAACCTAAGTAACTTTGAAAATACCAAGGGAGCTGTACATAAGTACTACTCTAGTTGATGAAGTTATTTTTCTTGTGGATATGGATTAATAAATCTGAAAATGCTATGCCTATCTAGTAGGATTAAAGAAAGGTAAACAGAGGTGAGGTGGTAGGAACTGGCTTCTCATTACTGGAGAAAGATGTTATACATTGCAAAGACAGAAAATAGAATAAATCATTGTAGTGTTGGGTTAGAATCAGAGACATTAGTCTGAACTCTATTTAAATTAATATAAATATAGATGGATAGATATGGGAATTTTTTTAGATATGTTCTTAATCACAAGTTAGGAAACACACATGTTTCCTAGCTCTGCTGGCTGAAAAGCCCTAGAAGCTACAGTACCTCAGTGCCAACAAGCATACTCAGCACCCAAATGTGGCTTCTAATACTATCCTCCAATAGAAGAACCAGGGCTTCTTGCAGAAGTGGCTTACACTAGGGATAGGGGAGAAAATATACAAAAGGAACCCCGATCATCTTGTGTGAGAAACTAAGAAGTGCTAAAACCAAAATGATGGGCATGCCGAAAGAACATGGGAACAACCTGAAAGAGCTCCCAAGGACCTCATAAAGAGCAATTTGAGAAACAAAACAAATATTACTGGATCATAATCCAAAGTATGAACTAAATATTCAAAAGTCCATGCTGATATAGCTGAATAATTGAATAAACAAATGGAAGAGAAGAAATACATTTCTAGTACTTAAGAATTCGAAACTGGGAGCAGTGGCGCATGCCTGTAATTCCAGCACTTTGGGAGGCTGAGACAGGAGAATTGAGAGTTCAAAGCCAGCCTCAGCAACAGCGAGGCACTAAACAACTCAGTGAGACCCTGTCTCTACATAAAGTACCAAAGTAGGGCTGGGGATGTTGCTCAGTGGCCAAGTACCCCTGAGTTCAATCCTCAGTACCAAAAAAAAAGAATTCGAAATAATTAATGTGGATGTTCTCTACTCAAAGAGGTGAAGCACAATTCCTCAGCCCTTGAATATGGGCTATGCTTAGTAAAATCGCTTTTAAACAAATACAGAAATGGAAAGAGAGAAGAAAAGTATCTTGATAGTGTTGAAATCCAACAAACACTTCTTCAGCCAGTTAACTCAGGTTAACAGCATCAGAGGTAGCATGTACCTTGGATATGATGTAATGAGAACATTCTGTTGATCTTCCTCTAAAGACCCATGACTCAAATCTAATCATGAAGGAAAACATCAGACCAAGTCCACCAGAGGGATGTTATTCAAAATTCCTGATCATTACTCCTCAAAATTGCCAAAGAAACAAGGGAAGTCTAAAAAATTGTCACAGTCTGGGTAAGCCTAAAGAGACACGATGACTAAATATAATGTGATATCCTAGATGGGATTCTGGAACAGGAGAAAAGACATTAGGTAAAAACTAAGGAAATTCAAGCAAAGCATGGAGTTAAATTAATTTTAATGTATCACTATTGATTCATGTCAACATAAGTTGTGACAACTTACAGTAAAATAAGATGCTAACAATAGAGGAAACTGGGTAAGAAGTGTTCAGCAAATCTCTATATTATCCCTGCAAAAGCTCTGAGAATTGAAAACTATTCTGAAATTAAAAGTTTATTTTAAAATGAATGCAAGGAGAAGTAGAAATGTTAGTGTTATGTAATTTTACTTTACAATTGTATTAGCCAACTTTTCATCACTATAACAAATACCTGAGATAAGAAACAAAGAAAAGTTTTGTTTTGATTCACAGTTTTGGGGGTTTCAGTCCATGATCAGTTGGCCAGGAAGGCAAAGCATGGCAGGAACATGTGGCAAAGCAAAAGTGCTTGGTACAAGGCCAGGAAGCAAAAGAGAGAAAGGAAGTGAAAGGGTCTGGTGTCAAATTATCCACTTTGATGGCACATCCCCAATGACCTAAAGACCTCCCATTAGACTCCACCTCTTAAAGATCTCCTACCTTCTAATAGCACCAGAGGCTGGAGCCCAAACCTTTAAAACATGAACCTTTGGGGGCATTTAAGATATAAATTATAGCAACAGGACCTTTTCACCAAAAGAAAAAAAGTGTTATGGAAATTTGTAAAAACTAACCTGTTAAACATTGTTTTGGTTTAGATGGAGTGGCCCCCAAAAGCTCACTTGTGAGACAAAGCAATAAGGTCTGGAGGAGAAATAATTGTACTATAGCCTTAATACAATCTGTGAATTAAGCCCTGATAGGATTAACTGAGAGTATGGTGGCTGGAGGAAGTGATTCATTGGAGGCATGGCTATGGTGTATATATTTTGTATCTGAGAGTGGAGTCTCTCTCTGTTTTCTGATCACCATGTGAGCTGTTTCCCTCTGCCACACTCTTCCACCACTATTTTCTGCCTTACCTTGAGCACCAAGGAATGGAGCCAGCCTTCTGTGGACTAGGACCTCTGAAACCCGTAAGCCCTCAAATAAATTTTTCCTCCCCTAAAATTGTTCTGGTCAGGTCCTTCAGTCACAGCAGTGAAATAGCTGACCAAAACATTTTATTCATTTTTTTCCTACTTGAGATTCTTCTCTATTTCAATAAGGCTTTCTTTTTCCATTATTTGGTTTCTTTTTAACTCAGTGATGTACTTATTGACATATTTGCATGTGTCACTCTGTTTTACTTTAATTTCCTTAGGTCAGAAAGTATGATTATTTTTTCTCCACACAGACAGTGTCCATCAACCATAAGCATATATAGTTGGCAATATGTGCTTATCCAATGTACAGAGATAGAGACTATGGAGGAAAAATAACTAAAGGCAATGTTATATGAATGCCATGTAGGAAATGACCACAAGAAGACAAAGCAATCAAGAAGATATAGTTACCACAAGATTGGAGAATAATATGATCAGGAAAAGTCAGTATTATGGAAGACAGAAGGGAAAGTTGAAAGATAATGTCAGTAGTGCCCACTGCATCAAAGATATTATGAAAAATTCTTATCAGGATTGAATGTTATGGGATGAATCCTTTGCCTCCAAAAAAGTCATGTTTAAGTCCTAACCCACAATAACAGTGAATGTGGACTTATTTGAAAATTTATGTTTTATAATTATACATGTAAATATATATATTTGCAAAGATGCTCTCTCCCTACATATATAAATATTTCCTTCAAGTTATGATTATGTTATGTTATAATGGATTAGGTGTCTTTATAAAAGGAAGAAGAGGGAGATTTAGGCAAAGAAACATAGAGACCCACAGTAAAGAAGGCCACATGGCCACATGAGGAGTGATGCTGCTGCAATCCAGGGAATTTTAAGGAATAATAGCAACAAGAAATTGAGAAAAGGCACTAGAGGATTCTTCCTCAGCAGTTATGGAGGTAGAATAACCCTGGGGAGACACTGCCTTCAGACTTGTAACCTCCACCATTCTGAGAAAACTACCTATTTGGTGGTAGTTTGTTACAACAGCCCTAAGAAACTAATACATTGAAAAGAACTGAATGAGAGCTGGATAGAGTGGTGCACATCTGCAATCCCAGCTACTAGGGAGGCTGAAGCAGGAGGATTGAAAGTTTGAACACAGCCTAAGCCTAAGACCCTGTCTCAATACAATATAAAAAGGGCTGGGGAGCAGTCTTGTAGCTCAGTGGTAGAACACACCTGGGTTCATTATCCAAAACTGCCAAAAAAAAAAGAAGAAGAACCAAATGATTACAGGACATACTAGGGGGCAATTCAAGATAATTTTTTAGAGGAACAAAGGGAATCAAGCTAAATTACAAATAACTAGGAAAGTGTGTGGGTGATGAAATTAATATTAAAATTACAGCCCATTATTTCAAAAAAATTTAAGTGATCAAAATAAAAAAATGTTTATCTCTCATTAGATTACTTAAGTTTTATATTGTGACTTTACAAGGTTATGGTAAAACATATGCCTTTAGATACTACTAAGATTTTTGAGAAGATAACATTCTGGGACAATTTAAAATATCTTTTCAAAATAAAAATGCAGTGACTTTGACCTCACAAACTTACTCTTATTTTAGAAATTTCCTTACTCAATGTATTTTAACCAATATTACATACATCTATTTTCTCAGTCAAGTTCATATTGACAAGATTTTTTTTCTTTTCTTTTCGTCCTTCTTTCTTTTCCTGCTGTGTAATCGAACTCAGATTTTCTTGCAGTCAGCTCTGTGTGCAAAGAAACAGGATTCAATTTCATTTCATGTTACTAAGGTCAATGTGTAGTTCAATCTTAAAATAACATAAAGACTAGACACATACTTCTGTGTAGGTACATCCAACTTGGAAGCCTGTACTGTACAGGCCATTACTGCTGGCAGAGGGATTGAAACAACTAGAGCAACCATTATTTTCTCAACGATACCTTCCAACTGACTTTGAACATTGTGTTTTTTAAAATCACTTTATCAAGGTATGAATGACATATAAAAAGGTACATATTTAATATATACAACTAACTTATGAATAAAAAAATGTTATCTATTGCAAATCTCGTTGTAGCAATGCCTTTGCATAGCAAATATTTTTCCTATTCTTTTCTAAAATCAAATGCTGGAACCATTTCAAGATGTCATATAAAAATAGTCATCCTTACCCTTCTGTCCCATAAAATAAATCATTGCAATTATTATAACTTTGGACCACTGCTGAAACAATACTCAAAATAACAATGGAGAAAAGTATAATTGGCTATTTTGTTCAGCTGTTCAGTCATTTTTTGTGCATAAAAACATAGCATCATAGCCTTAAAGAAATGTGGATTTTATCTGTAAACAATTAAAATAGTTTTTATATGTAACCTAAAGGGATCTTTATTACCTTGGCTTCAAATTAACTTCTAATCATTTGCCTTACAGAGAAAAATCAAAATCTCTATACTATTAAGAAAGTTCCCAAATAGTTAAAAGTTTGCTTCTTTAGTGTATTGAAACTTTGGTGTGGGTTTATTCTCAAACTATAACATTTCTATAAAATTAAATTTTGCAGTATACTTTAAAATTGTTTATTAGAAGGACTCTGTAAATGGTTCTAATTCCCTTAGGCTATCCTATAGAAAACAGTTTCTGTTGTATGATCAGATGCCTTTTTGTTGATTTTCTTGTATGTTAAATAGGGATATTATTACTACCATGATGCTTAACTATTAATAAATAAATAGGATTCTTAATAGAATTAATACTGTAATAGTGAAACTAGAAGTAACCATATCAATGCCATATTGATACAATTCACATCTAATTTCCTAATACCTGGTCATGTACCCAATGTGATATTTACATATATTTCTTTTGCTTATTGATTTAAAAATTAATTAAAGATAAGGGGCTAGATTTTTCTTTATTCTGAAGAGAAAATAGAAATAAAAGAATACATGTTAAAATTTAAGTGGATGTGAATTTTAAGGAATTTGAATTTCATTTGAACAATGACATATAAACCAACCTAAGTGGTTATCATAACTCAATAATTAACCATTTACTTTCAGTCACTAACTAACTATACATTGTGGCAAGGTATTTGGTTTTTCCCAAGAAATGTTTACTTCTATCAGATGTGTTGCTTTCTCTGAAGGGTTGTGAATCTTTTTGCATAAAATTCAGTGCAATTGGGGAAGCTATTAGGAATATGGTATTTTTTTCTCCTTTAGATGGTTAAATTATTTGAAGAGCTTGACCAATCCAGTTTTAGAAATGGACATATAAAATAAGTGCAATAAATGTAAATGGAGACTTTGTATGTTTTAACTTCTTAACAAGAATGAAAGAAAATCCAAAGTCACCATTCACTACTGTGCAAATTATTATATTGGACGATGCTAGTAGTGTGTCCCCTTGGAAAGAAATGAAAGTATAGTCTTCTGATGAGCAGGAAAGGGAATTCAAGAATGTTCAATGAATGAAAGAGCTACTCTAAAATAAATCAGAAAGATGACCTCTATCTTAGGCCGTGCTGATATAGTGTGTCTTGGGTATTATTTTTCTTGTGATCAAAAAGAACTAGGGAGTAGTTCTACTACTACCAAGAGGAAAGGTAACAAAGAAATTGAGGATATTTTAAGCTCTTTTTATCAGAAGGGAAAGATGACCATCTGAGTCAGTAAGTGAAAGAATATTTGGCCTAAAATCAGAAAATGACAATTTGTTCATTGTTTGAATTAGGGATAACGGACACAATTCTTTTGCTTTTGTAGCTTTAATTCATACTATGTTTTAATTTGTATGGACCGTGCTCCCAAAGTTGATTGTGTCCAGGTAGAGATAGAGAAGCCCAAAGCATGATAACTAAAAAAATAAAAACACATTGAATAATAAATGACAGAATCTTTGTATGTAAATTATACCACATATATCCTTGATGCTTAAGAAATGGGTTTACCTATCAGATGTACCTATGAGTTTCATTATTAATAATTTATGATGTTTTACTCTGCTATTTTGAATATATATTAGGATCAGCATATAGAAAATGATGCTTTCTTTTCTATCATTTTCTGAGCACAATGGGCACTGAATTCAGGCCATCATATCACTTAGACAGCTCATCATACCAAAACTTCTGTGATGATGGAAATGCTCTGTATTTGTGCTGTTTAGCATAATAATTCCTATCCATATGGACAAATAGGGTCATTGAGATGTGACTGGTGAAACGGAAGAATTGATTTTAAGACATTTAAAAATTTTTATAATGTTTCATTAGCATACAATAAGCAATGTAGCAACAATTTCCATTTTCAATGCTCTCTGTTCCTCAGACTAGTTCTCTATTTCTGAGTAGTATCATTTTTCTTCTGCCTGAATTCTTTCTGTATCAGTTTTTATAGTGTGGATCTGGTGCTGATAAATTCCTTCAGCTTTTGTATATCTGAAAAGACTTTAAACTTTATTTTTATACACTTTTTTTTTTACTGGATATAGAATTCTAGATTGACAGTGCTTTGTTTTCAGTGCTTTGAAAGAGCTTGGGAGAGAAATAACTTTTTTAGGAAAACAAAAGGTAAGGGATTTCATCATCACTAGACCTGCCTTACAGGAATTACTAAAGTAAGCTTTTTAAAGTTTAAACAAAAGACTGCTAATTATTACTTAAAACATAAGAAAGTACAAAGCTGGGTGGCTTATTTATATTTATCATTTAATGTGTTGCCATATTCATAACACCCAGTAATGTAATGGTGGTGTGTAGAGCAAATTTCATCTCTAACAAACATTAAAAGTGAAAAGTATTAAGAGCAACCATAGCTACAATAAATTGTTAAAGTACACAGACAAATGTAACTTCTGACATCAAAATTATACAATGTGTTCAATGTGTGGATGGGAGAATAGAGAGTTTTTGCATGTGATTAAAGTGAAGTTATTATAAGTTTAAAATAGCCTGTGTACGTATGTTTTATGTAATTCTTGTGGTGCCCAGAAAGTAAAATCCTACAGTTGTTTCAAAAATCTGAGAGGAAAAGATTCAAAGCATACCACTTCCATTAAACTACAAAGGACATCAAGAGAAGAAGGGAAAAACATGATCTACAAAACAACCAGAGACAAAGTCAGAATGGTAGCAGCAAGTCCTCGCCGATAGTTACCTGGAATATAAGAGGGTTAAATTCTACAATCACAGACATAGAGTGGCTTAATGGATAAGAAAAAGGACATAACTGTATGCCTTATACAAGACACTTCATCTTTAAGAGTGCATGTAGATTGAAAGTAAAGGAATGGAAACAGGTATTCCATACCAATGAAAACCAAAGGTAGTATCCATATCCATGAAACAGATTGTCAAAAAGAGAAAGGATATTATATATGATAAAATGGTCAATTCATCAAGAAGATATAACAATTGTTAAGTATACACAAACTTCAAATTAGAACACCTAAATATAAAATACAATTATGAATGATCAGAATAGAGAGATAAACTGCAAGAATGTAATAATAGGGAATATCAAGACTCCAATCTCAATAGTGGATAGGTCATCTAGACAGAAAATAAATAAGGAAATATTGAACTTGAATTACACTTCAGATCAAATAGATCTGACTGCCACATGACAAAAATTCCACCCAAAGCAACAGAATTCACTTTATTCTCAAGTATATTCCGTAGGATAGATCATATTTTAGGTCACAAAACAAACCTTAAACTTGAGTTTAAACTTAAAATAAGAGTTTAAACTTAAAATATATCAGTTATCTTTTTTAAAAAATGGCATGAAGCTAGGCATCAGTAACAAGGAAAATCATGGAAAATTCACAAATATGTGGAAATAAAACATCCTCAGAAACAACCATGGGTTACAGAAATCAAAGAGAAGTTAAAAAAAATCCTTGAGACAAATAAAAATGGAAATATAACATACCAAAACTTACATGGTATAGCAAAAGTGGTTCTAAGAGGGAAAATCATGGCAAAATATGCCTGTATTTTTTAAAAGGGCTCAAAATTATGTTGCACCTCGAGGAACGAGGGAGAAAAAGGGAGAAGTCCAAACTTACTATAAGGAAGGAGAACAAAAAAAAAAGTAGAAGAGCAGAATAAATGATAATAGAGACTAGGAAAACAATACAAAAATTATTAAAAAACAATTAACAAATGCTTAACTAGGCAATGAAACAAAGAGAAAAGATTTGAATATATAAAGTCAGATATGAAAAGGAGGCATTACAAGTGATAACACAGAGATATAAAAGGTTATAAAAGGTCATAAGTGCAACAGTTTGGATAACTTAGGACATGGGTATATCCCTAAACACACACAATCTACCAAGACTGAATCATGAAATAATGGAAAATCTGAATAGATCAGAAGTGACTAGGAGATGGAATCAGTAATTTAAAAAGTATACCACGAAAGAAAAATTCTGATGGATTCACAGCTGAATTTTACTAAGCATCTAAAGAATACTAATTCTTCTCAAACGCCAAACAACTGAAGAAAAGGAGAATTTAAAAACTCGTTTTCCAAAGCCAGCATGACCCTGATACCAAAACCATACAGAAACTGTAAGATCATATGCCAGAATTACTGAACATATATACATATATATAAATCTTCAATGAAATAATACCAAACTGAATTCAACAACACACTAAAAAATTATTCATCATGATCAAGTATGATTAATCATAGGATACAAGCATGGTACAATACATGCAAAACTATGATATATCACATTAATCAAATAAAGGTTAAAAAATCACATCATTTTAGAAGAGGCAAAGTTTTTGGCAAAATTCATTATTCTTTCATAATAAAATCTTTCAATTCATTAGGTATAGAAGGAATTTATGGGACAAGCCTACAGTTAGCACCATGCTAAATGATGAAAAGTTGAAAGCTTTTTCTCTAAGATCAGTGACAAGAAAAGCACATTTATTTTCACCACTTGTTTTCTATATAGTGCTGGAGGGCCTTGATGGAACAATTAGAAGAGAAAGAACTGAAAGACATCCCAACTGGAAAGGAAGAAGTGAAATTGCCTTTTGCTGACATGATCTCATATATTTAAAAAAAAACCCTAAAAATTCTGCCCAGAATGTGTTAGAAATGATAAACAAATTCTGTAAAGTTTCAAAATGTAAAATCAACACAGGAAAATCAGGAATTCTATACAATAACAAGTTGCCTGAAAAAAGAAGTTAAACAAACAATCCTATTTGTAATAGTAAAAAAAATCCTATCAAATTCTTGGATATAAATTTAATCAAAAAGTAAAAAACTAACCTGAAACTATAAAACACTGATGAACAAAATTGATGAAAACACAAATAAATGGAGTGATATTACATGTTCATAGATTAGAAAAATATTGTTTAAACCATTCAAACAAATCTACTGATTCAATACTATTTATTAACAAAAAGGCAATTTTCACAGAAATACAAAAAGAATCTTAACATTTTTATGAAATCATAAAAATGTTCTGAACAGACAAAGTACTCTTGAACAAAAAGAACAGAGTTGGTGGCATCATATTCCCTGATCTTAAAATATGTGACATAGAATTTTTAAATCAAACATCATGGTGCTTGCATAAAACCAAACATACAGACCAATAGAAATGGAAAGTAAGACCAGAAATAAACTAAAATATTGATGGCTAATTGATTTTTGACAAAGGTTTCAAGAACACACAATGGGCAAAAGATAATCTCAATAAATCATGCTGGGAAAACTGGATATTCACATTCAGAAGAATTAATTTGAATCCTCGCAAGACATACGATAATCAATTTAAAATGTTTTCAAGACTTAAATATGTCATCTGTAACTATAAAACTACTTGAAGAAAATATAAGAGAAGAAGATTCAAAACATTAGGCTAGTCAATATTTTCTGGATATGACCTCTAAAGCATAGGCAACAAGAGTGAAGGTAGATGTATGGGAGTCTATCAAACAAAAGATCTATACAGCAAAGGAAACAATTAATGGAGTGGAAGAGACAACATGCACATGGAAGAAAATGTTTGCCAACCATTTCAAAAAGGGTTAGTACCCAAAATACATATGGAACTCAACTTAATAACCAGACAATAAACATATTGATTTAAAAAGGAGTAAAGGTGCTGAGGGTGCAGCTCAGTTTAGTATTGTGTTTAGATATGGAAGGCCTTATATTCAATCTCCCAGCACCCCCTCCAAAACAAAAACAAAAACAAAATAAAAACAAGTAACAAATAAAACACCCACTCAAGATATGAACAGATATTTCTCAATACTAGCTATACAAATGATCACAAGTTGATGGAAGAAAAAAAAATTCAACAGGAGTAACCATTAGGGTATTCAACTTGAAACCACAGTGAGATTGTCTCACCTTAAGGCCATTGGAGTAACGATTACTGAAAAGATAAAAGTAAAGAAAAGGAAACACTCATACACTGTTGATGGAAAAGTAAATTAGTACAACCACTGTGGAGAACTGCAAGAGAGCTTCCAAACAAAATAAACAAACAGAAAACCATAGAGGTGCCATATTTAATCCTGCTTCTGAGTGTATATTCAAAGAAATTTAAATCAGCATACCAAAAATGTATCTCTGTTCATTTCATCATTATTCACAATAACCAAGATATGGAACCAAACTAAGTGTCCATCAATAACTGAATACATAAGAAATATGGTATATATACACAAAGGAATATTATTTTTCCTTTAAAAAGAAGGAAATTACATAATTTGTGACAATGTGGATGAACCTGGGGGATATTATGCTAAGTGAAAAGAACCAGGGACAAAAATACAAATACCACATGATCTCATTCATATATAGAATGTGAAAAAGTTAAACTCATAGATGTAAAGAGTAGAATGGAGGTTACTAGAGGCTAAGGGGTAAGGTAAATTAGACAGATGTTGGTCAAAAGTATAAAGTTTCAGTTAGATAGGATGAAGAACTTTGTGAGATCTATTGCATGGGAAGAGTGACTATAGTTAATAATGTATTGTATATTTCAAAATTACTAAGAAAATAAATTTCTCACCACAAAAAAATAAGTATGTGATGGATATGTTAATTAGCATGAAATAACCATTCCATCCTGTATACATGTGTCAAAACATCAAAGTATACTCCATAAATATATATATGTATCAATTATCTATTGGTTAAAAATGTTAATTTAAATTTTTAAGATAAAATTTAAATGCTTCACTGTCTTTTCACTTGCATTATTTCTAAGAAGAAATTTTCTGTCATTCTTATCCTCTGTATATAATGTGTCTTTTTTCCTCTGGCTGCTTTGCACTTTTTTTGCTTGTTACTAATTTTGAGCCATTTGTTATAATGCACCATGGTGAAGTTTTCTCATTAAGCTTGGAGTTCATTACATTTTTTTTTTTTTTGTACTTTGTAGAACTGAGAGTTCATAGTTCAATCAAATTTGGAAATTGTAGAGCCACTATTTTTTCAAATATTTTTCTGTTCTTTATTTTTCAAATTTCAACATGTTGCTATATGTGTTAGTCAGCTTTTTCGCCCCTGTGACTAAAAGACCTGACTCAAAACAATTGTAAAGGAGGTAAAGTTTATTTGAGGGCTCACAGTTTTAGAGGTCTCAATCCATAGACAGCAGGCTCCATTCCTTGGGGCTCAGGTGAGGTCAAATATCATGGTGGAAGAGGGAAACAGCTCACATGGTGATCAGAAAGCAGAGAGAGAGAGAGAGACTCCATGCTCCAGATAAAAATATAGACCCCATAGCCACATCACACCTGCCTCCAGTTACCACTCAGTTAATCACATCAGGGATTAATTCACTCATTAGTAAGGCTATGACCCAATCATTTATCCTCCAAAACTTACGCTGTCTCACATATAAGCTTTTGGGGGACACTTCACATCCAAACTATAACACTATATTACACAGATGTTATGTTCATTCTTTTTAAAAATTCTCATCATTCTTTTTTTTGTTTTTTTTTTTGGTACTGGAGATTGAACCCAGGGGCACTCGACCACTGAGCCACATCCCCAGCCCTATTTTGTGTTTTATGTAGAGACAGGGTCTCACTGAGTTGCTTAGCACCTCACCGTTGCTGAGGCTGGCTTTGAACTCGCGATTCTCCTGTCTCAGCCTCCCTAAGTGCTGGGATTACAGGCTTGAGCCACAGCACCCGGCTAAAATTCTCATCATTCTGTACTTCCTTTGGGTTAGTTTCTATTACTATTTCAACAAATTCACAGATACTTTAATCTGCAATGTCTAAACTGTTTTTAATCAAGATCAATATAATTTCTATTCACTCATTTTTGTTTTCACCTCTGGGTCTTCATGTTTCTACTTAACTTTTGAACACAAAATATAGTTATAATAGTGGTGATAATGCCCTTCTCTTTTAACTCTTTATAATTAAAAGCTTATTCTGACTTCTTCTTTTTTTTTTTAGTTTATTTAATTGCATTTCAAGTCACAGCACATATATAGAGCTCAGTTTTTCCATTTCTCTGGTTGCAAACCAGATAAAGTTACACCAATTGTGTCTTCATACATGCACCAAAGATAGTGATGACAATCTCAATCAACCATCTTTATGATACCCATTCCCCTTTCCCGTCCCCCACCTTCCCCATGCCGCGTCCAATGTTCCTCCATTTCTCTTACGTTTCCCATTCCCACCCGCCTTATTTATCAGCATCCACTAATCAGAGAGAACATTCGGCATTTGGTTTTTTGGGATTGGCTTACTTCACTTAGCATAATGCTTTCCAATTCCATCCATTTTTGCAAATGCCATAATTTTATTCTCTTTTATTGCTGAGTAATATTCCATTGTGTATATGTACCACAGTTTCTTTATCCATTCATCTATTGAAGGACATCTGGGTTGCTTCCACAGTTTTGCAATTGTGAATTGTGCTGCTATAAACATTGAAGTAGCTGCTTTACTGTAGTGTGCTGTTTTTAAGTCTTTAGGGTATAGGCCAAGGAGTGGAATAGCTGGGTCAAATGGTGGTTCCATTCCAAGTTTTTAAAGCAGTCTCCATACTGCTTTCCACATTGGTTGCACCAATTTGCAATCCCACCAGCAATGTTTAAGTGTACCTTTTTCTCCACATCCTTGCCAGCACTTATTGTTGCTGGCATTTTGGATAGCTGCCATTCTGACTGGGGTGAGATGAAATCTGAGGGTAGTTTTGATTTGCATTTCTTTCATGGCTAGAGACTTTGAACATTTCTTCATATATATGTTTATTGATTGTATATCTTCTTCTGAGAGGTTTCTATTCAGCTCCTTAGCCCATTTATCGATTGGATTATTTGTTTTTTTGGTATTAAGTTTTTTGAGCTCTTTATATATCCTGGAGATCAGTGCTCTGTCTGATGTGCGTGTGGCAAAAATTTGCTCCCAGAATGTAGGCTCTCTGTTCACTTCATTGATAGTTTCTCTTGCTGAGAAGAAGTTTTTTTAGTTTAAGTCCATCCCATTTATTGATTCTTGCTTTTATTTCTTGTGCTATAGGTGTCTTGTTAAGGAATTCGGGACCTAATCCCACATGATGAAGATTTGGACCTACTTTCTCCTCAATTAGCTGCAGGGTCTCTGGTCTAATTCCTAGGTCTTTGATCCACTTTGAGTTGAGTTTTGTGCATGGTGAGAGATAGGGGTTTAGTTTCATTTTACTGCATATGGATTTCCAGTTTTCCCAGCACCATTTGTTGAAAAGGCTATCTTTTCTCCAATGTATG